>JAACJT020023293.1:0-23930 GCA_009936485.2 Gymnarchus niloticus | reverse complement strand
CGGGGCCGGGCCCGGGGGTCCAACGGGCGGCCGTTCGGTGGGGGGGTCGGTGCCCCCCCCCCCCCCCCCGCTCCCTCAGGCGAGCCCACCCCCAGGCTGCATGGTGGCATCCATGAAGATGCTCTACTGTCCGTACTGCTCGGGTCAGGTGACCCTGCGTCCCTGTCAAAACTACTGCCTGAATGTGCTGCGGGGCTGCCTGGCGGACCAAGCTGACCTTGACTCCGAGTGGAACAACTTCCTAGGTGAGACATGGTGGGTGTGGGCATAGAGCAGTAGGCCTGTGGGCATTCACAGGCCCACAAAGGGGCAGCAGTCATGGCCAGTCACAATGTGGCTCATGACTGATCCTTGCACAAAGTGACAGATTATCTGCTAGTTCCCTATGTGGTCAGACCAGCTGGAGGAGATAGCTGGAAAACAAGTCGGAAACACGAGCCTTGGGGGAGCATTGGGGAGCATTACTCAGCTCTCGCCTGAGGTGGGCGCTGCTTAGCTCAAATCCAGAGTGGGCGTATGCCTGGTGGAGCTGGCCCCCAGTGCACTGGTGGTTATGGCTTGGTGTCAGTGCGGTTCTTTGCCGTGTTTTAATTAGGGCATCTCGTTTAAACGTCACTGCTGTTACAATATTTGAGTGGAGCGACGGCTTAAGGATTGAACTTTACATTGTCCAAGGGCTCCCCCTTGTGTTTAAAGAGAGTAATGGGTTTTATTTAAAGATTGTTTCCTGATTTCTTCACCTTAGCACTCATAACATGGATAATTAGCTTTTATTTTTACTGTTTGTGCATTTTTCCTTGCAGAGAAATGAAAGTGGTTGTTTTTCTGGGTTAACAGCAGTCCTTTTTTCACTGGCCCTGTAGGTCAGCAGGAGCCAGCGGTGGCCCTGACAGTCACAGCTTCCTCATTTCGACGTGTCCCTTCCTCTCTCGCTCAGATGCCATGTTGAACCTGGCCGAACGGCTGGAGGGACCTTTCAACTTCGAGTCCGTCATGGACCCCATAGACGTGAAGATCTCGGACGCCATCATGAACATGCAGGAGAACAGCGTGCAGGTCTCACAAAAGGTGTGCCACTCAGGGACCGTCGTGAAGCCGCATAGGGCCTAGTACCTTCTGGGACCCTGACTCGAACCCTTAGCCCGTGTGTTAAGACTGCTACCTTAACCAGTATACCCTTGCTGAACAAAACATTTAACTCCAGTTTATTTAGAGAAAATTCTTGCTACTTTCTGTTGGTTGTATGAAACATTTGGTCTTTTTTTCTTTTGAGGGACAAGCGACAAAGTGCACGCTGAAATGGATCATGTGACAAATACATAGATGCAAAGCAGATAGGTTGTGCTGTCGGTGAAGCACTCACGGTACCTCCAGCATGGCCCTGGGAGCCCTCAGCAGAATATTGTTACTGTGTGTCCCATGACCCCACCCCTTTCCCAGGTGTTCCAGGGGTGTGGCCCACCCAAGTCAGTGAAGGCTTTTCGTTCTCGGCGCTCCATCAAGGAAGGCGGTTTCTCTGGCAGGTTCCGGCCCTACAGCCCAGATGCAAGGCCTACCACAGCAGCTGGCACCAGCCTTGACAGACTGGTAGGACTGGAATACCACGATGGCTTCGCTACGACCTGACCAACTGTCCCTGAGAATTTGAAATGAGTGTTAGGCTTCAAAATTCAGCTCCTACCCTGAAGGATGCAGCAGTCCATCACCTTTCTTCCATCTAACCAGTAAAGTTTTGCAATGTATTTCTTTTGTACATCTTGTAACATCCGGTGTGTGAGCGTGTTTGTGACTGTGCCCTGCTATGGGTTGGCCCCCTGGCCAGGGTGTACCCCATCTAGTGCCCTAAGGCTGCTAGGGCTGGGCTCCAGGCGCTCCCATGACCCTGCAAAGGATAAGCAGTTTGAAAGATAGATGTATAGATGGATGAATCTTGTATCATCAGTAGTCAGTCAGTAGGTATCTTTCAAAGTGAGTGAATAGCTTGTGGCTTCATTTTTCATCTCCTCAGGTGACAGATGTGAAAAAGAAGCTGAAGAATGCGAAGAGGTTTTGGTCCACGCTGCCCGAGATGGTCTGCACAGGAGACTGGGTGGGCATAGACCACGAGTGCTGGAATGGTACCGCCAAGGGCAGGTGAGGGACCCTCGTGATGGACCGCTGGGCGTCCATTGTGGCAGGCTGCACACACCACCCACAGCAGTTGAGCTGAGCCTTCGCTTGTTTTTAGGTACGAGCTGGTCGTGACTGGCCCTGGCTTGGCCAATCAGGCATCAAACCCAGATGTGGAAATAGACATCACAAAGCCAGATGTGGGCATTCGGAGGCAGATTACTGTGCTGAAGGACATGACCAGCCGTCTGAAGGCAGCGCACAGTGGCCACGACATCGCCGTCGATGTTGGTGAGGGGGCGGGGCCATCGAGCCTGAACACTTGAGTGATGGGTGGTGGGCAGACTTCCCTTCAGGGTGTATACTTAATCGAGAGCCGGCGAGTTGTAACTCTTGTCTCCACCCCTCGCCAGGCGACGATGGGAGCGGCGGGGGAGAGAGTGGCAGCGGGTGCGTACCACCGTCCTGCGATGTTGACCGGGACATGTACTTCTCTACGCCCACTCCACACAAGCCTCGACGGCCCAGCAACCCCCATAAGGAGGAGGAGAGAGGCGGGAAGAGTGCCAGTGGGACATGTCCCACGGCCCTAGGCCACATCCTGCTCATTCTGCTTGGTCCTACAATGGCGCTGTTGACGGCCTATGGGAGATAAAGCCCAGAGAAGGTGTGAGCGGGGGACGACCTTAGACTGCCTTTAGGACTCAGCCCAGCCCGTCTGCCATCTTGTTTTTAACCGCTTCTCTCCACTTCCCTAAAAGGATATTGGTGTACAGCGATGCCATTTAAAGATTTTGCACCGCCCTTTAAAAACTGGTTGGTTTCTTCTTGATCATCGGTGCTCGATGTTAAATGCTTCCAGATTTTTTTAACGTATGATTCTTTGAGAGTGTGTGTGGTGTGTTATCTTTGCTTGTGTGACTGACAGAGGGAATGATTCGTACCCACAGGCACGTCAGTGAAATCCACAAATCCCATCACAATTAAAATCACTTCATTAGGCGTGTCACAGACCTGCATCATCAGCTCCTGATTCAGCGTGTTTACCTTACCCTGTATGTGGACACCTGCTCTGCCTTTAAACTCTCTAACATGGGTTTATGGCTGGAGGAGAGTTCTGTTGTGGGGTGGGGTGTCAGACAGCAGACTCCTCTGTGTGTGTGTGTGTGTGTGTGTGGGGGGGGGGGGTTGGACTGGTATCAGCTGAGAATTGGCACAGAATGGGAGGTGTTCTGGTCCAGCAAGGTGAGCGTGATGACAGAATGTGACAGAATGTCACTTTCAGTCACGTGTGTTGGGTGAATTCCTTGTGTGACGTCCAACCATTGAAAACTGCAATGAGCAGAATCACCTCTGATCCAGGGAGGAAGAAGTTGGTGTGTTTGTTAAGGATGGTCAAAGGTGTGATCTTCCCCTGAGATATAGCGCCCCAGGTCTGCAGTGAAGATCAGCCTGTCTGATGTTGGGTTTTACTCAAAAGAAAAGCAGTGTACCATCAAAAATAATTTATAGTTAGGTTTTTATTTGATAATTATTCTACTTTGAATATTACCTCTGTCTCTTGTTTGTTGCTGAGTATAAAGTTTCAGGGTAGAGTTTATGGGTTTGTTTTTTTAGGTGGATGTTTATTTTATTTACCTGTTTCTGTGATTATACACAGGTGTGTCTTCAGGAATGTCCACGAATCCCAGTAACATGTTCATCTGCCTCTTAGTTCAGGAGACGTGTTTAATCAGTCCCTTAAAGCAATAGTTTCACCTGCTCATGAGTGACTCATAGCTTGGGTCAGATGAGTCTTAGATTTTTAGTTGACCTATAAGCCTCATCAGCGCAAGAATTCTTTCTTGTCAAGGTAGTCCGAGGTTTTTTTTGTTTTGTTTTTTTTTTTGGGGGGGGGGTCCTAAAAAAACGTGCATTTTAAGTTTAATCTCCAGTTATTGAGAGAGTGAGTTTTTCGGTTGCTGTGATTTTTGCCACAAAATGCTGTACGCGGTGCTAGTTTTTCAAGTAATGATGGAGCCTGACACGTTGAAGCGGCAGTATGATATAGCACGATAGCTGCTGTATACTGGAACAGGTCCTTATTCGTTTTGGATTGGGGCCACACTGCTCTGCTCCCTGCGGAATGCCACGCTTTTCACGGTACACGTGACGTTTAAATCCTATAACATCAGAGGAGCTCCTGTGTGTTCCTCCAGAAATAGCGCATGAAATGTAGCACGCGGTCTCTCGCGAGGGCACAGCCACGTGTGTACCTGCTCTGTGTAGCTACCCAGAGGCATTTTAAAACAAGCATTCATCACGTTCCTTAAGTTTTGAAACAAACCGATGTATTTAAATGACAGGAAATTAGTCACAAAACTGTCTGGATGTCATAATGTTACTTAACATATTTTGTAAACGTATAAAACTTATCAAGCATTTTACCCTCTTCGAGGTTCGGCTTATAAAATTAGACTTATTAATAAATACAAATTTGGGCACCTATAGGGTTTGGTAGTCGGACGTCGGGGAGCTAAAGTACTGTGAGATGGCAGCAGACGAGTGGAGTGGGGGGACGGGGAAGAGGCTAGATGATTCATTTACTCCAGTCAGCCCAGCATGAACTGGCGCCCCCTGCAGCTCACAAACAGCATCGCTATGACGGGGTGAAAATAGAGGAGCAGGATTATGAGGCGAAATTAAATGTAAGGAATATTGTTAATCATCTACAAAAACGTGGATTTCACTGTTTTGTTTCACACAATAGCGCGATGTCTATTACATTTTGTCGCTTACGTTTAAGGTTACACGTTAACACGGTCCTTGGTGTCGTATTTGTTGCTGTGTGTCTTGACTTTTTGTTACTGTGCTGGAGGCAGGAGGCAGACCGGGGAAAGAGCTATAAACTTGACTGACCCTTTTCCAATCGTTCTTCCTTTACATACCATAGGCTAACCAACTTTAATCCCCAAGGTCTGTGCTTCGCTGGGTCCTGTGGGGAACTCCTCCGACAGCAGATATTTACCGTAGCTAAAAATAAGTAAGTGAACAGCCCATAACTACAGCAGCCCTTGAGGATTAAACTCATCGTGTTTTTGGAGAGACTGGAGAAATCTTTGACTATTTCTGTAATTGTTTAACAGAGGTCCCCCCCCCCCAGGGCGATATCATAATAGTGCCTTGAAAACAAGTCTTTCCGGGGGGATGAGCACGTGTCAATAAATTAAACCTTTTGCGGTCTTACTAAAATAAAAATATACAAGTATTTTATGGAGTGAGCTGCTTTTATACATGCACCTGAATTATCTCGGGTTTCAGAAAGATGAACTTTCACTGCTGTGAAAACAAACTGGTAAGACGACAAAGTTCTTGTGAAAGCAACGCGACAAAATGGAGATATACGACCTAAGGGTCGTAGGATTTCTGGTTGGTAAATATTTGCGATAGTTTTTCTGCGATATTTTGCAGCAAACTACAGTAAAAAATCATTCAGCGGTTATATGTAAATAGCTTATGACTTCTCATGCAAGTGACAAAATGCCGAAACCCGGGATCGAACCAGGGACCTTTAGATCTTCAGTCTAACGCTCTCCCAACTGAGCTATTTCGGCAGCTGATATCGAGAGGATCCCGGATCAGCTCAGCATAAGAAAATATGAATCATTTATATAGCAGGTTTGTGTAAAAAGGATTGGTGGAATTCTTTATTGTTTAAATTCAGGCATGTTTTACACCGTTTATTTCTATATGCATCCGTTTTCGAAACACGGAAGCTCTGCTACATAACAGAATCAGCGTCAGGGCCGCCTACCTGCGTACTGTCGACTAATCGACAAAATAATAACTTATGTCATTCTATAAATAACATAAGATGCACATAATTAGATCCTTAACTTTCATAATACAATATTCTTAAATGCAATAACATTAACACTTGAAATACAAAAATTAATTGTGGAAACGTGAGAATTGTCAGCAGGTCGGATGTTATACGTTATCTTCGATAACTTTACAAATTTGAGGTTACCAGGAACACTGAATCTCTCCCCCACCGAGCACTGAGATACCGATCCGTTTTATTTCTGTAACGTTTATTTGCGTATAGGATGATGTTTAAATTCTCTAAACGTTATGGATGAACTGCTCATTGCCATGTCACACATTACTACCCACCACTGAAACGTTTCTTTTCTGCTTGTGTGTGTGTTTTGTTGAGTTACGGTAAAAGTGCATATACTTGATTGGTGAGGATAATGACCAACAGACTATCAGTGAAGAAAAATCAAGCAGAGTGGCAAGGTGTGTCATAGTGATAAGTGCATTGCTTCCTTTTCAAACATGCTTGAATAAACATGTCGTTGGTGGAAAGACTCAGAAAAATACAAATTCTTCCCAATTCACCTAAACTCCATGTAACAGGATAAATGTGGCTCATTATTCTTCGCACTGGAAATCAAGTCCTTGGGTTGCAGTGTCCGCAGCTAAAAGTAATAAGGCAAAAAGGGAAAATGAAAAGGAATGGCATGCCTTGTTTTTCACAGATGGGTTTTCTTCCGGGGTGAGGTGAAATTTCTGTAAAATGCCTCTAAACGCATCTCATGTTGGTGGTGTATTCATGCGTCAGTGTAATATACCTTGGGTGTTAGACAGCCGGGTATGTGCTGGGGGACAAAATGGTATCCTGTTACAGGTAGCTGGTTCAGTTTGCTTTTGTACCTGAGAGGGGACACTATGCTTTGTTCAGGTAACCTATCTAGCGGGGATTTAGTCTCTTCAGATAAAAGCAACGCAGTAGCAATAGTTTTGCGAATTCTAGTCAGTTAATTCAATCGGAATTTTATTACAGCTCAGTTATTATTGCAAGAGCGTATAAACCATTCATTTAAACATCTCAAGCAATTCTATATACAACTATACATTTTGTTATGTGAACGATAGATGTTTTTTAACGCAAAATACCCTTTTTTAAAATCAAATTCACAAAGACTGTGTACTTCTTTAAAGCCAGCTGGGCTTTGTTTATGTTTTTTTTTTTTTTTACTAATACCGTCAAATACAAGCGCTTTTAGACTAGTGCCATCTGCTGGAATATCTGTGCTACTGCAGGAGTTTATTTTAATCGGCGGCACTAACCCAGCCAATTTCGGTGACTGGTGATCCAGTCAGGGGGCAGACTCAGGAGGGTATACCCAGGCCCGATCACCAGGCCAGACATTACACGCTAAATGTACTTCAGACACCCATCTACCCGAACACCTTGGTTTTGAAAGCGAAATGTTCAAACGCAGCCCAGACAGAGGCAGGACTGCATCATGTGCACCTGAAACTCAGGATTCTCTAAACTGAAAGTGCTTGGGTTTCAGACACATGGGAAAGTAATTTGAGCAGATTTCATAGCGAATTTAAATGTATATAGTGATCTGAAACTGATTTAGCATTTTCAACTTTTGTGCTTTCTGATGACATAATATTGAATCTAGAAGCGTGCTGCATTTTATTTACAAGCTCGGCAGCTTGGCCGTCCGGCCATTCATCCATCGTGAACGTCTATGTAATGATATACAGCTGTCAACTTGCTGGTTTCCATGACAACACCGGTAAAAATACAGCTTATAGCTCCTAACCCTGGAGCCAGATCAAAAGTACCCTGTCAAATGAATCTTACGGAAAATCATTTATGAAGTTAAAAACAATAATTCTGACACAAATATTTTATTTCAGTATGCATAAATACTTGTAATTGTTCCTTATTCCTGCGGAAAATGGCCATTTCTTATGCATGGGGAGATATTTGGTAATTTTATAATATCGGGCAGTACTAGTACATGTGACTACTCAATGTCTTTCCCAGAATCCTTCGTTTTTGCCAAAGTTGGATCATGCGTATGCATGCAGCAGTACCCGGGTCAAGTAAGGTGATCTTAGAAAAATGTGATATTCCCCAGTTTCTTAATAGTTGCTACAAAAAAAACACTATATCATATTTGTTCTCCTTTTTGACAAAGGTTCTGAGCCTCATGTAGGATTGCACGCTTCATCAGAGACACTCAGACATCACAATACGTTTCATCCCCTCCGAAGAGCTGGTATTTCCTATGAAATAGGAAGCTGTGGCTGCAGCAAGACACATGGCAGTACGTCCCATTAATATTAGACGGTCATTATTTTATTATTATTAAAATGTTAAACCATATTACAAGGAGATGCTCCACCTGTCTCTGAACATAGCATGAAAGACACGAGTGATTCTGAGGCAAAACAGCAGAAAATGAACTAAAAAGGGTGTTTTTTTTTTTTTTTTTGGCCCAGCATTGTGCCGCATGTTTGCTCATGGGGACCGGGCCACCGATGCCTTATTGTGACTTTGTTAGCGTGTGCTGGTGCTCTCCAGGTATAAAGCTGGACGTTCTGCATGCGCAAAGCAGATCCGTCGTTTCTCCGTTCTGAATCACAGTATCACACAATTTATAACGACTTTGACTGCGTTTACAATGAACTCTTTTTTTCCCCCCATTATTAGTAAAAAAGAAAATGTAAATCCTTCTTCTTTTCTCTATAAAGTACGGCAGGTACTGACAACTGATTCGCAGATCAGGGTGTCCTCAGGTTACCTTTTTATGGATCAACGTCAGTAATGTTAATCATGAAGCCCAAATCTTACGTAGAATAAACTAGAGTAACAGAATAAAAGATCTCAATTACGAGTAAAATATTTATTTAACCAATTTAAGCCTTTATATGATTTAAAAACATTTTATTTCAGTTTTGCGTCGAGAGAGAATGTTTAATTATTGTCTATAAATGAGATTTTTCACGCTATTTTACTCGTGCAGAGTTCATAGGCCTACCCATAGGTTTAATATTTAAGTGTAAGTATGGCATTGTTGAGACTTTGCTTCCGATTTCGTGGGTTCAACGGGAGAAATCGCAAAAGGACGTACTCTGCAGCGAATACATGCTAAGTATGGCGTACGAATGCATCGTGATGCAATGCTCTGCCGGGCTCCCGGAACCGTGATCGCCAGCGCACCGCATCCATGCAACCCGGTCCGGTCCAGTCCAGTCCGGTCCAGTCCAGTCCGCCGCCTGCGTACGCGGTAGTCGGTCGCCGAGTCTCCGCCTTCCAACCGCGACTCCACCCGAATCAAAACTAGGCGCTGGGATTCCCCTAAAATGGAGGCAAGGCACGGCACTGCGTAGTGCCACTGGGGATCTGTGAAGCAGTCCTGCCCGTCGCACCCCGCCCTCTCCTGTCGGGGTTCCGAGGTGCGCACCGCTGATGTCTATGCGTTTGCTCCGCTCGCTTCGGCCACCTCGTTCTCGCTGAAGCGTCGCGGTGCTCCAGCTTCCACCCGAGGCGTGCCGATGGCGACGTGTATGATTTGAAATCTACGCAGCGAGATGGAGAGGTGCGGCTCCGGGCCGCGGAAGTGAACCCGTTCGGCCCTGGCCGACTTCTGGCAGGTACGCGTCGCCTTTCCCTGCGGCTGCCGTAGGGTTTGCACGATGGGCCTGCGCTGCAGGTTCGGTTCCGGTACCGGAGTCTGGGGGATCCTCGAAGGAACACAACAGGTTGTACTCTGCCGGTGCCCCGCCGACATATTTTAACTGATAGGTACTGGGTGCTGGACGGGTGGTACTGATGGGTCAGTAAGGTGACCTCTGATATGTCGCCCACGGTGACAGCCGTGAGACCACATACGCTTGGTTGATACTCAGGTTCAGAGGGAGCGCCGAAGGGCGGCCATCGTGCGGTACCCACACATTTAGGATGAAAGGCACTTTGCTCAGCGGAGACGTGTGTGTGTGTGTGTGTGTGTGTGTGTGTGTGTGTGTGTGTGTGTGTTGGGGGGGCTCAGAACGATTTTTAAAAATCACTTATTCTGTGTATAACAATCTGCATTCCCAGGGATTATGGTCATCAAGAAGTCTGCAGGTGGCCCTGTCAGTAGCATGGCGTGATGATCCGCTTTGAAGTGTTTCAGTGTTGCATTGGGGCTGCAGTGTAAATACAGAAACTGTCTGAGGTCTCGATGTTGCATTGGGGCTGCAGTGTAAATACAGAAACTGTCTGAGGTCTCGATGTTGCATTGGGGCTGCAGTGTAAATACAGAAACTGTCTGATGTAACTGTTCTATGCTATGTCGTGATTACAAGTGGGAGTGTAGTAGCGTGGCGTTTGAAGACCGCCTGGAAGGTAATCTACTGTATTAAAAATGCAGGATTGTTGCTGGTGAGGCTAGAAGATGACTGTCTAGACTGTCCCCGCGTTCCCTCTTCTCGATGGCCGTGATCTGTCTGGAAGTTGGGCTGCACCCCTAAAACTGACGTTTGTCGTTATATCGTTTAGCTCTCTGTGTCCCGCCTACGGCTTATCTCCGTTACTCTGGGCTTTACGGTCCATCTCTGCTTCCTCACCCCTGTCTGGCCATCGCTCTCGATCTGCGTGCCTGCACCGTTAAAGTTAAACCCGGGATCAGGTGCCGAGCCTGAGAGAAGGCTGTAAGCCGAGCCGTTCCGGTACCTGGCTGTCAGCTCTGGGAAGCCAGCGACCTACAAGTCTGTTGTCCGGGAGGAAGAAATGTGTGTTTTAGTAGACTGTGTGGGAGTCTTTTGTGTTGCTGTGTTTTGAGTTCACGCGTGGGCTGTTCGTCGCTCGGATTCGTATGAATGGGATTGGCATTTTACCCCGCAGAGGGGACCGAGGGATCTGAGTTCGGTTTAACGGTACCCGGTGTCGAGTGTTCGTTCGTTACGGGACACTGATCGCCCTGTCCGACGGTGCCCGCAGCCACCGCAGTGAAGACAGGGTGAGAGACGGAGGAAAGGCAGCCAGAGATGAGACGAGATGATAATGATGAGGATGACGATGGTGATTCATCCGAGCGGTTTTCATGTCGTCTCAAAGCGACACGTATCCTCCGCTCTGCTGAAGATCGGGTCTCGGCTCGACTATTAATCACCCATCCAAAGATGCTCTAATCCGCAGAAATTTTAGAACACGTCTACAGGTTTACACACCTTAATACTTTAGGTGGAAACTGCCCAAGAGCCTTGACCTCGGCTTTCATTTCGGTATCTTATACAGAGCAATTCAACAATTATGCTTAATTGATATTTTTTTCTGCAGGACCCAAGCTTAAAACTTTCAGCACATTAAAAAGAGAGTTTGGCTTTAAAATAATAATAATAAATAATAGCTATGGGAATCCTTGATTTAATTTGCTATTCTTGTTACTGCCCTATTTATCTAATTACACGATTATATTTCCCATGAATGCCCCATTTATAACATCTCTGAAATGATGTAATTAGTAGGCCAACTTGGCCTAATGATTCAGCCAGACGGGGAGCCCAATGAATGAGAGCTGACTGATGTTGGACAGATGATAACACTGCGGTCTCAGTTACCGGGCTGAAACAACACAGACTATATCAGCATGTACACACAGCCGCATAGGTGTTTGGAAAGTTTCTGCTGCAAATCCCGTCATATCAGTGTGGGGTCTCTGAAACCCAACAGCTGTTCCGGGGATGCTGAATGAAAGACTGACCTTAGGCTTTGTTGTCCTGGAGAGCAAGACAGGATTTGTCAGAACCCAGGAAATCCTTTGTACTTGTAGAAATGTCAAATAAAGTATTATCATCAACATTTTACCAGTGAGGTGGGGGTCAGTAGCAGAGAACAATCACTCTCACCTGACTCACAGCTGATGTCTGGGTCGTTTTCAGAGTTCTCGGAGGCACGCAGTCAGCCTGTTTAAATCAGACACCAGGAACACGTGTCTGGGAGGAGGCGGAAGAGGTCCGAGCTCGTGCTATCTGTGGAACAGCATTGTGGGAACCTGTCACATGACACTGGCATCATTTGGGTGGTAGTTCTGCTTTTACACACAAATGTTATGAGCTCTTTGTCAGCTGCTGGATCTGATTTAAAAAAGAAAAAAAAAAATACAGTTAACTTTGCTGCAGGAAATATTCCTACAGACATTCTGTGCTGTCCTGAACTGTGGACTGTGTACTTATTCACTTGTGTTACGTTCATAAACATTGATATTGTTAGATAAAATAAGGCAGGTTAGTTTGTCATTCTGAGCCAAGCACGCAAAAAAAAAAACATTTGGTTGCGTGTTTTTAAAAACTACAACATTTTCATATGAATAGTATTGATTTGTTGTGTTCAGTACAAGCTGGTATCGTCTGATGATAAATGTTTTGGCTATCTGTTATAGATTGCACTTCCTGAAATGTATTAATTCAGAGACATAAATAGCACTAAAAGCTCCAGAGTACATCCCCAAGACCTTAGCAGCATGCCATGTTTTATTTAGACTTTCTGAAAGATATGTATAATGGTGCCATTCTCCGTGTAATATTTCAGACCATTCTTATAGTCCTCTGTGTTGCGTTATTTCTCAGAATGTTCCTCTTGCGTTGAAACTCCATTGGCTGTTACTTGAAGCCTGTTATGGGAACGTAGACACACAAACGGGGACTAATATTGTAATGGAGCACAGAGAGTTAAGCTTTCCCTATGGATTTTGTCGCTCTCGTTTATTTTCCTCTGACATCACTTCCTGTTTCTGGCACTTGAACACGTTCTCCTTGATTCTCTGAGTCTCATGTCTTTGCGTTTCTTTTGACTCCATCTCTCCCCCTTGGTTACCTGTTGTATTTTCCCCCCAGGACCGAGAATGGCATTATCTGCTAGTAAGACATCATTTGAGTTCTCCTGTGCTCTGGGGATGCCCCTTTTTTCTGCCTAATGGCCGCCGGGGACCTGAAGGCGGTAAACAGTCATAACAGGCCGCTAGACAGCTTTCTGAGTTTGCCCTGTGTGGTTTTTCTGGGCAGGGATGTCTAGGGAGGCCAGGCTATTGTAAAGTTGTCCCATTCCCTTCACATCCAACGTGACACAGATGCTCTTCCTGTGCTCACTAAACGTATGCGTGTAGCATGCTGACGACGAATGGCAAAGTCAGAAGAATGTGTAAGCCAGAGGAGCGTGTGGTGTGGCTTTCAGTGTCACGCTGGTCGTGGTACTGCCTGCCACTCTGTACGGTCTGATTTCCAGGTGATGTTTTTGAAGATTGAGGCTAGCGCTGGGCCAACCTCCCCCAAACGTTAGGGCTTGATGTTGTGAAGGTCACTGCATCATGGTGTGTGTTTTTTCTCACAGTGCCCTGGCAGTGTGCATGCTCCTGCCTACTCCCCCTTTCTGTTGATGCTAGGACCTTTACGGGGTGCCATGCCCCCCCCAGTCGCTTGACACACGGCACGCCGGGCCCCGTCTGGCCGTCCTGGAGCCCGGTCTTTTTTTAGCCCGTTTCCATGGCAGCTAAAAGTGACGCCGCTCTCCCCTGACGTGACCGTTTTCCAGCCATGTTTGATCCGTGGCCCGAGTGCCGCCGCACTGCGATTTCGCTGCAAATCGGGCCCGTGATCTCCTGTGCTCTGACAGGCCACTCCCACCTGATCGCCTTCGAGCCCACGGAATATACTGATCACTTCTGCAAAAATGAAGCCTGATTTCCCCCCCCCCCCATGTAGAGGCCTTTGTTAAAGAAAACTGAAACAACTGGGTAATAGTTATACCATCTCTGCATTTAAATGCGCATTATGACTATGGAAATATTTGTCCTTGTGAGACTAGACTGATACACAAGATGCAGATGAAATATCAGGTTACTCAATGCTGACTGGATCTCCCTGTTTATATGACTGTTGGCTGTCCATTTGGGAGAGAAATGGCTTTTTATCATGATTCCATTTGTCGCGATGCCCTGACTCTGCCCTTCATGTGTGTTTCGGAGTCGCTAAACGTCTCGTTCTGCTAAACATCCGTAAAAACCGGCGATATGTGACTCTGCGCATGGCATCCTGCTTGCAGAGGTTTTTGTGTTAGATTTATGAGGGAATTCAGCCTGCTCGTTTCCTTGTCGTGTGCGGTAATAGGAGCGAACGTATTCCCAGAGATGGTTGTAACCTGTAGTGAAACCATCGCGGCCAGGGAGACCCCCAGGACGGCCACGTTCACCGAGTCGAGACGCAGCCAGACGCTGCCCGTTTGAAACGCTGCTTTCTGACTGCAGGTCGTCACGCACTCAAAATGAGGCCATCTATCTTTACTTCAGCTTTAACCTTAAGCTGGGACGACGTGTGGCCTGTTTCCAGAGAATTTCACCAGCCGGGCCTCTCAGCCAGAAGGGTGTGGGTACCATGGAATCGAAGGGGCCTCAAGGTTCTTCACTTCGAGCCCTCCTGAACCCGGCTCTTTAACTGTGGGGAAGCTCAAAGCTTATCCAAACCGTCCGCAACTGAGACGTTTCTGAAGGTGGGACAGGCTTCCTTAAGCGTTGCACATTGGTAACGTTCCTGTGTTAGCACAGTACACGGTGGTCCTAACTGGTGGGGGCCGAGCTGGGTGGAGTCATCAGGCCAGCGCCATTCTGACTTTGATTGGCCCCCTAGTAGATGTCGAAAACAACAGTGTATGGTGGTCTGGCATTGAAGCAGGTTTGGTTTTGTTTAATTAGGATTAGATTTTAAGATGGAATTTCAGCATAACAACTGTGTGGACTGACAAACCAGCAATGACATGTCGGTGGTGTTTTGTGAGTTATAGAAATAACTTGGCTTTTACTGGTAGATGTTAATTTAGGCTTCAGTAAAAAGTGTAGTGGGATTTGTGAGGATTGTTAACATGTTAATCTGATTGGCTTGAATAGTTGGTGGCGATATTGAGTTGTTAAAGTAAGTCAACTGGACACCATGCTCATAATTGTCCAGAAACTGATGTGCTCTGTTGTGGGTATGCCAATCACGAAGGCCTGAGGCAGGTTTTGATGAACAAGATACCATCAGCACTCGGAATTGTCAATCCTGCAGGTGTCCCTTTGATGCTTGGATCCCATTTGTGACATAGTGAGGGATGGCAGAGACAGCCATCTTGGGAAGTGAGAGGGCACAGGAAAAGGCACCAAAGGCCGGGAAGAGTCTGTCTGTGCTAGTGCGATCTTAAACGGGCAGTGGGTTCCGAGGAAAACTATGCGTTGGCCTTGTGGTTGTTCAAAGGACGTAGAAGCATGAAGCCGTACGTGTGCCACAAATTGAGCTGCCTGTGAATTCGCTGGGTCGGCAAAGACCTCAGGTCTAACTACTCAGCAGAAGAGTTAGGCGTACAGTCGAACAGGCGTTTCCTGAACCGACTCGGGCTCGGCGTTTTACGCTAAGGTTCAGCGCCTGTCCCCATTTGACACTGGCTCATGTGCTCTGCTTATTTACCTCACAGTATGTTTAGGACAAATACCTTAATTGGAGCCATTTACTTGTTAGTCCGTTTGCTGTAATGAATTGGGTTATTTAAATTTTTTTTTTTTTTTTTTTTTTTTTTTTTTTAATAGCAATTTGTCAATTTTAAAATGCTGACGAGGTCATCAGTTAGCAGAATGCCCAGAATGGCACTCTGGTTGGATGGTTTGGCCCCGCCCCATGTGATGTAACTGCCAATGAGCTGCTCTGGGCTAGTCTACCAACTGAGGTGTGGTGTGACTGGGGGGGAGGGGCCTGCATGCTCCACCTCCCCAGTTCTTCCTTGTACCTCCTCCACCTCGTTTTCCCCTCTACTGCTCTTCTCTCCTGTATCCCTAACCTCTTGTCATTGGCTGCCATTCTGCCTTTTCTGGCTGGCCCACAGTTCCCCTTGTCCTCGTCCCTCTTTGGTGATGCATGGCCTGCGCGTGGGGGGGGGGCAGACCTGTAACATGGCACTCGTTTCACTCCCTTTTTCATCCGTGCGGCGGGAATAACAATGAGAGGCGGTCGGAGGAAGGAGGAATGAGCTGGGTGATGGGGGAGGCAGGGAGAGGTCGTGATGTAATGTGCCTTCTTATTGGCTGTTGCCTAGGCCAGCCTGCTTGTAACGCCAGCTGCCATTGGCCCGCACTGCAGCCCACGTGCAGTGGCTGCGGCATGTGGAGCCATGCCCCCACTTCCTCTCCTTCTCACCGTGTTATTTCTCCATCTCGTCGGCCAGCCGCCGTCACTCAGGGCTGCTTCTGGGGCGTCTGTGCTGAGAGTCTGGCCGGTGGCTCGGTACGGCAAAACTCCCAGAA
Source organism: Gymnarchus niloticus (assembly GCA_009936485.2). Lineage (NCBI taxonomy): Eukaryota > Metazoa > Chordata > Actinopteri > Osteoglossiformes > Gymnarchidae > Gymnarchus > Gymnarchus niloticus. The sequence goes on along the minus strand of JAACJT020023293.1, from coordinate 7,725 downwards.
GTAGGAAGAGGAGCAGCGACCCACCCATCGCTCACTCTCTCTCTCGTGTCCCTTGCGCTTGCTCTTCCTCAGAGTGAGACACTGTCTGTCTGACTCTGTCTGTCTTCTCTTGTTCTGTTTCTACCCCTCTTCCTTTGCATTACTGTCCTTGTCTCTCTCTCTTTTCTGTTCTCTCCTTGTCTCTCTCTCCAGCTCGTACTTTGAAGCTTCCTTTCTTTCCTCCCTCCTTTTTGGCCATTTCTGTTTGGGCATCTGCCCTTTTTTATGAACTTTCCGAGCAAGTGGCTGAATTGTTTTTATCAGGATTGTTTTTAATCGTCACGCTTCCCGCCCCCCCCCCGCCGACGACAGAATCTACTGCAGAAGAGGAAATCAGATCAGAAGTGAGGGAAGACAACGAGAGCGAAACAGCGTCACAGACCCTTACTATAAGAGGAGGAAGGAGGCTAAGGAGAGGCCGGAGGTAAGGGCAGCCAGTGATGTGGGATCCCCAGTAGCTGTCTCATATCTTCTGGGTGCTTAATGCCTAACTGAGAGTGTGAGTCAATGGAAAATATTAGGGGGTGTTTGGGTTTTATTTCAGTGACACTAAAGGAGGGGATTTTACTGCGCATCCCTATGATACATGTGAGCGTCAACTGACCCTGCGTGTGTTGTCACTTCCTCTCTCCCTGTGAAGGGCACACCGGGTTCGTCTGTTCCCCGTCCAGCATGCCAGCGTGACTCTGTGTCGTCCTGCTTGTCATCCACCTGCTGACCTCGCCGAGACAGCCCAGTCCAGTGCCGACAAGACCGTTTCTAAAGGCTTCGGAGCCAAAGCCGGGAGATTAAAGACTCTCACCTCCTGTTTCTGAGAAACGTGCTGGTTCTCTCATCACTTCAGCCAGGGGCCTGGCCCATCTCTGGGCTCGGCCAGCGGGTGCTGCCTTTTCCATCTTGGACCTTGGGCCGAGTTCACTCCCCGGAGATTCCCGGGGCAGCCGCTATGGCCGTCAACGTAGCCATGGGCCGCGACACCAAGTGGCTGACTCTGGAGGTGTGCAGGGAATTCCAGAGGGGCACATGCTGTCGCTCTGATACTGAGTGCAAGTTTGCACATCCCTCTCGCAGCTGTCACGTGGACAACGGCCGGGTCATTGCCTGCTTCGACTCGCTCAAGGTAATCCATCGCCCTCGTGCCGAGAAACCGATTCTGGAGCTAATGGATTCAGAGCTCGGTAGTTCAGCAAGTCATTCTGCGTTTAGTAATTGTTTAAGTGATTCAGCAGTTAGTCTTTGACGGTGCTTGGTCAGGTAATCATGGCTTCCTCGTACACGTATGTGATGCTGCAGCACTGCGTCCCGGTTAAACAGTTGTCTTGCTGCTCCTCTTCATCTGAGCCCCCCCGTTTGAGTTCAGGTCACCTGAGACAGGGATAGATCTGATTAACAGAGCCGTGCCCTGCTCACGCCTGCAATGGGCTTGGCCGGTTATCCATAAACTCTGGGGATTTCGATCCACACGTGAATGGCGAAGGACTTGCTCCGTCAAAGAGCAACCGGGGTGTGGGGCTGAGGCCTGTGAGCACAAAAGTGACGACACTCGCTTCGCACAGATGGATTCGCCATGTTCCCGTCTTGGCCATAGTGAGGTCACCATCTGAGGGGCCTCCTCAGTTGATCAGACTCGGTAACCGTCCTTCTTGGTTTGACCTCATGCAGGAGAGTCTGGTCACTGCCACATTCTGTTATCTTAATGTTGTCACTAGGATCATAGATGAAGTTGTGATTTGCAGAAACGAGGTATGAACTGGCTACCTTTTCTGAAGAAAAGCTTTTAGGTAATAGGACAAGCTCTGCTTGTCCACATCCAGTTTCTGATATCTTAGGCTGAGCCAGATGACTAAAGGGTCAGTCCAGAATTTTCTTCTTGAAAACACCTGAACCTTTCTGTAACACAGACACACACACACACACAGACACACACACAGGACCCTGGTACCAGCCTCCTGCTGAAATTGCGCTGATTCATTTAGAGACACTGAATTCCAGGAAATGTTTATCGACGTCTCACGGGATGCTGCTTGTGATGCAGTTGTTATTGTCAGCCGTGACGTCGAAGGGTTAATTCAGTCACAGCGGAGGTAAAACCGAATGACGCTTTTAGATGGCGGTACTCTGGTGATGGTGCACTCTGTGGAAAAGCAGAAACTACACCTGGTACTGATAGGGGTGATTAACCGAGTTAACGGGCAGTGCGGCCCGATGCAGCGGCTCAGTCATGTTGCAGCGAACGACCGCCTTGTGACCGTGCTGCTAAGGTCGACGGCAGTGTGCGCCTCGTGCTCGGTGTCACGCTTGGCCCAGCTCATTTTTTAGCCAGTCTGTCTGCGGATTCCGGCACTAAACACAGTGACGTCGGCCCACCACCGAGGAGGTACAAACTTTGGCTTCTGGGTCCCCTGTGGAGGGTGGGGCCTCCTCCACCTGCAGAATCTCCCTCTCCCTTTTTTATGAGCAGGGGAGGTGGGGGAGTAGAGGCAGAAATGCATCCCGTGTAGCCTCTCCGTTTCCATGGCTACTCAGGGGCAGTCTGTGATCGCCTGTGTGCTATTTACAGCTGCGTGTGTCGCGCAGTCTTCCTTTGTGGAAAAGCAAGGCCAGTCTTTTATGCAGGCTTTATAAATACCTTCCTCCCTTCTGTTTCACAACCCCTGCCGTCTTTGTCAAAGGCGCTGGTATACCAATAAAACGTGTTTCAGGACTTATTTCCAAAATGCCCTTGATCAGCCGCTTTGTAACGCAGTTTTCTCTCCTCCACTGCTTGTCTGTTTGTGCCAGTGCCAGGTAGGAGAGAGGCCAGCGGGGATTTATTGAGGCACAGCCTCATGGGAATTGTAGTTTATTAGACAAGAGTGTTCCCGAAGGGACTGAGTCATGGGGTGTAACTTTGAGAAAGACTTCATGACTGTAGTGTTTTTATGCTCCTGGCTGCACGCAGGCAGCGGCTGTGCCGGGTTAGAGAGTGAGGTAGAGGACGATAGTAGAGTGCTCGTGCTTTTAATGGTCTCCGACTGTTGGGTCAGAACAAAAGGGTAACAAAGCAGCTTCGTGCTTTCGACTGCAGAGCCCCGCTCATGTGTTACTCACAAGGAAATACGAGACGTCGAGTTCCGCAGTGGTCACGCTCCAAAGTGCAGCGTCTTCTGAAACATCTCCGCATAAACGAATCTAGGTGCCCTCGAGTGGCGACGCTCTCACAGGCGTGAATCTGAGACAATTCCCACTCTACTTGAAATGTTTTACATTTAAATACCAGCACACTCTCTCTTTTTGGTTTGTTCCAGTTCTTCTTTTAATATCAGGGGTGTCTCAAAAGCCCAAGACAAAGTGGTCAGAAAATGTTCTCTGTATACTTTGTACTTGTTATCCCTGGAACATAAATACACAGGTCATGTGATACTACTGGAGAATTAGCTCTGTTTTTAACGTGTGTCCCTTTAGGGTGTTTTTTTCAGTCCCCAAGTCAGCTGTGGTTTGCATCGTGCTAGTTGGTTCAGTCTGTCCGTCCTCTCACTCCCCTGTGTCTGACCACCTAGGGGCGCTGCACCCGTGACAACTGCAAGTATCTCCACCCCCCGCCCCACCTGAAGACGCAGCTGGAGATCAACGGCCGCAACAACCTGATCCAGCAGAAGACTGCGGCAGCCATGTTGGCTCAGCAGATGCAGTTTGTGTTGCCTGGAGCCCTGCTGGAGCCCATAGTGAGTGGAGTGGGGGGGGGCCAGTGAGCAGCCAATCTGATGCTAGCAGCAGGGATTGGAGTCGTGAGTCAATCATGTTAATTTAAGTCCCCTCCCACCAGACGACGTTCCCAGTTACGCCTTCCTTGGCAGCCAATCCCAGCATGGCTTTCAGCCCATACCTGAGCCATATGAATCCCGGCATGAGCCTGGTTCCGGAGCTTCTGCCCAGTGCTCCCGTGCTGGTCTCAGGGAGCCCCACGACCCTGGCCGTTGGCGGCAGCAACGCCACGCAGAAACACCTGCGTATGGACAAGCTTGAGGTACTGTGCCATGCGGGGGGCGTTCGCCTGTCTGTCCATCCATCCTTCTGTCCTGCTCGGTGGACTCCATCCTTCTCCCACCTTCCTACCAAATGTTCGTTTCTTGCTCGCCTGCTAAGTCGACCGTTTCACTGATGAGCTCCCAGCGTTCAGCCCAACTCTGGTTTCTTTGCATCAGTGCTGTGTTACACAGGCAGGTGTTCATACTTTTGGCCATATAGTGTATGACAGGTCCACTATATGGCCAAAAGTATGTGGACATCTGCCTGTGTAATATCTCATTCCAAAACCAAGGGTACAAATAGGAAGTTGGTCCTCCCTTTGCTGCTATAATATCCTCTACTCTTCTGGACAGGCTTTCCATTACATGATGGAATTTTGTTGGTGGGATTTGCTGCCATTCATCCATAACAGAATTAGTGGGGTTAGGTGTTGATGTTTTGCAATCAGGTCCCTTTCTGTTTGAGTGGCCTACCGCATCACAGCTGAACTCTTGTTACTTCTAGACGTTTCCACTTCACAGTCACTTCACTTGCTGCTAAAGAGACGAGGGCAGAAATTTGAAACAAAGGTGTCATCCAATGCTGGTGCCATGTTGAATGGGGGTGTTCACATACTTTTGGCCATAGAGTGCACGTTCCAGTAGATGCCACGGAGCATGTAAAATTGTGACTGTTTCGCTACCCCCCCCCCCCCGTTCACTATTGTTCCACCTCTCCCGTTCCTCACAGGTCTGTCGTGAGTTCCAGAGGGGGAACTGCACCCGGGGCGAGAGTGACTGCCGTTACGCCCACCCGCAGGAAGCGGCCATGGTGGATGGCAGCGAGAACTCTGTGGTGGTCTGCATGGACTACATCAAGGGCCGCTGCTCCCGGGACAAGTGCAAGTACTTCCACCCACCGGCCCACCTGCAGGCCAAGATCAAGGCTGCACAACACCAGGTCAACCAGAACACCGCGGCTACCATGGTAATCCCACTCCACTTAACGCTACACTGACGCGTCTCTGTAACTAGCTAGTTCTTACAGTTGGTGTTGGCATAGCTCAGCTGGACCATCAGTCAGGCTGCAGAGCCTTGAAATGTCCGTCCGTATTCGACGGCAGGAGGTTTTTCTTGCACGCCCGTGTTGTGGCGTCGGCCTTTCAGCTAAGAGGTGGGGCTGAAGTCGCCAGGCCGGTGTGAGGGGGTTACAGAAATTTGAAAAAGTCATAAATACTGTGTGTGCATTCTGGGGGAGTTCTCCCTCATAGTCCAGGATGTTATCAAAAATGTGAATTTATTCGTTGGCGGCTTTGTTTCTGGTATTGTTGCATAATTATGCTCCTTTTCGACATGAATGCTGTTTCACTTTAATCCGTATGTTCCGCTGTGTTCTGCTAAGGGCCCAGACGGTGTCTCCGCTTCAGAGGTGCGCCCCCCTCCCCCCCGTTCCTCGGTGAGCCGTCCGCGGTAAAAGGGTCCCGGTTGGCGATGTCTTCGGTGAACTCACTGCTGTTCAATTTTAGTCCAGCTCTCACTGCCTCTTGTGGTTTAACTCTTAACTTCATCATCTACTACCAATATAACCTGGGTGCAAGTCGGCAGGTACACAAGGACGGTTCGTCCCACATAAAGACCGGGATAGTCTTTAAACATGCCCTCACAGGAGGCGTAATCATAATAGGGGCCGAGTTTCTGTGTATTTATCCAGGAGTGCGTCAATGGAGAAGGCAGTAGGTTTCAGATGAATCGGATTGTGGTGTTCAAGTGCAATGCTGGCGCTACCTGTCAATCACAACACTATAGATAAAAGAAATTCTTGTTTTGCAGGTTATAACACTTCACCTTTCTGGCTTTTTTTCTCCTTAATTCCCCTCCTTCATCGTTTAGGCTTTGATCTTCACCTTTTAATGTTTCTGTGTCTTATTGTCCTGTGTCTTCCTCGTTTTCCCATAGGGCTCCAGTTTCTGCACTGCCTTATTAATCTCTACCTGCTCGCTTCCCATTGGCTTGCTTCAAGTCACATGTCAGCCCACTGTCATGTGACCTGGCAGCCTCACCTTTCCCAGCTCGTTTTCAGCGTGCTGGTCAACCCTGTTACACTTTTAGGGGCGGCACAAAAGTTCCTTTCTGAGTGTAATGGAACTGGCCGTCCTCCAATCTGGAGATGAAGTTCCTCCAAAATTCTGAGAGGGCAAATCCCCGATAGAGGACGTTAATGCCTCGTATGACTAATGCTCAGAGTGTGAATGTCACTCTGTGAAATAACGGCGTTTAACTGTGAAAGGATGTTGCTTTCATTAAATGCAATCCATATTCATGAAAAATGAATCATCGGAAACACTGACAGGGTTTGTATGCCGCTGTAAAAGACCTATATTAGGGACACCTTGACGTGGTTAGAAAGCTTTGGTTTGGGAGTTGAACTGATTGTTACTGAAGGTTTGGTGTATGTCACTCCTGGTGATCCTGAGTGTACATGACCCAAATGGTGGAGTCATTTGGAGTGTGGGGTCACATGATGGAACCGCCGTGATATGTGCCCACTAGTTTGTGGAAACTGCTGGCTTCTTTCAGTTGGATTTGCTTACACAGCAGCCTGCTGAACCTCTGTTCTTGTCGGAGATGTGTACGTATGTCCGTCCATCTTTCCATCCGTCTGTACTTGTGAAGTTAAGCAGGTCGTCTTTTATGGAATACTGGCTAACAGGAACAAACCGTTTGATCGCTTTGAAAGTATTTAAAATGGGTATGTTTGTGAGAAAATGGTTGCCTTATTAAACCAAACTGAGTGGTCAAACTGAGCTGTTATTGTCAATTATTAAGAAGTTGGATTTGGAGCTGTCTAAAAGTAACAACACCCTGGAGAATATTTTTTTTAAGCCGTGTATCTTGATTTTATTTTTTTGCTTACCCTTCGAATGAAAATATATTTAATCAAGCTAAGTCAGAATTGAAGATTAAATGAAAATAAAGATGATAGTTATGAATACTGATTGCTACAGGAAGTTGTCATTTTAATGAGAAACTTAAGATACAGAACTGTACAAAAGTCTTGAGCCACCCCTCATTTCTTTATATTTTGCTATGAAAATGGGACAACAGGTACAGTGACTTATTGCAACATCAGCTGTTCATCTGTAATCATCTGCACCTGTTTCTTCACTGGTTCATGCCTTAAGTTAGACGGCTTTGTCATGCTTGAACGATTCATACGTAGGTCACTATGTGGCTTAACAAACAAACAACATTCCTCTGAAACTGGTCAGGTACAGAGACTGGACTGAAAATAAGAGCCAAAAACTTGGAAAGTCCTTCAGGAAGCCTGGAGAACTATTCATCAAGACTAGATTAAATAAATACAAGTCTGGCTCTTTGGAAACAAAATATGGAGAAATGAGGGGTGGCTCTAGACTTCTGCACAGTACTGTATATATTGTTAAAAATTAAACAGTGTGACCGTTACTGCTGTTTGTGTTCATGTCACTCCTGTCCAACGTGCTGCCATTGCTCTGAAATGGCCGCAGCTGATTGGCTGTAAATGTCACGTCTTCTAATGTCTGTATAAGTCTCTCTTTGCTCACGTTATGTTTCGTTGTGTGGCTGATCGTCTTGTTTTTTTTTCCTCTCCATTCCAAATGAAAAATGTGCCTCAGGATCCCCCAACCTGACCGTTTGTCGTGTCATCATCTCTATCCTG
>JAACJT020023292.1:0-23939 GCA_009936485.2 Gymnarchus niloticus | reverse complement strand
GCAGCGTGCATGGCGGCGTTGCGACGCCGCGCGGTCGGTGTGGCGTGCGGGCGGGAGGGTGGCTGCTCCGGCCTGGGGCCGGGGGGGGGGGGGGGGGGGGGGGGGGGGGGCGAGCGACCGGCTGTGTCACTGCAGCACTGAGGGGGAGGGAGGGTCATGTGCGTACGCGGTGCTCTGAGTGCCCGCTAATGGACTCCTAATGACTTTTTAAAAAGCCAATGATTTGCCGTTTGCGTGGATCTGGTGAGCACACGCTCCAGACGGAGGAACCCGAGCACACGGGTAGTCTGGCTAATGGCCCCGAGCAGATTGCAGGTTCAAACAAACTGACACATGTGCACGCCAGGGCTGGTTAATGACACTCCGACAGCGTCCCATCAGAGGGCTCGCCGTTGAACGGCCCCCGATAGAGCGTCATACAGTCTGCCCGTCGTGTTGAACACCAAAACCCTCTCGGATAAGCGCAGGAAGAAGTTTACAACGACTGCAGTGCCTGTGTGAAGTGCTACACATCAATAAAGAAAATATTAGAGAATTAATTTAAAAAAAAAATTATAATATTTAACATGTATGTGTTATTCACGCAGACGTACGAGACCTGGCTGCTGTAACAGAAATGCATTAAAATTCACCTTGCGGTCTGGTGAACACATTGAGTTACTCACTGTCTCAGTTTGCATCTCCTTTAGTTTCTATCAAGTTACCTTATCACCCCCCCCCCATTGCTTATTTGACTTGAATATACAGCACTGTATGCGGCTAAGCAGATCTAATGCGGTTATTTAAAATAAATAAATCATTATGTTATAAGATGATGATTAATCTATGGGTTGGACCAGATGGCCGACATCTAAAAAAATAGTCTGGCTTCCAAGACAGAGGCAAGTCCAATTATGACTTTTTAGATAAATATTTAAACGTTCATCCATTTTCAGAGAAATTTCGCATGACTGTCACACACTTTATCTGATCAAATTCACCCCGTACTCCGAAATTTCGTACGGACGTGCTTTGAATCAAATGGTTTTAAAGTCACAGAAGCCACACTCCAATCTCGGCTTCGATCGCAAGCAGTCACGTTCTTATCATAAGGACCTGGTTCATGGAAATTTGATTTCCAAACGATGTGACACACAAGTTAATATGATAATCAGATTATTGGAATTATAACTCTTCTGGGCATAACTGAAAAAGGGCAACTCTGATTGTAACGAGCTCTGGGAGGCTCATTGATTATGAGCTGAGAACTGGGGTCAAAATACAGCACAAGAAACACCCCCCACCGTTATTCACAAAAAAGCTGCGGCATAAGGAAATGTCAAATATTTAAAAAAAAAAAAAAAAAAAAGTACCCTGGGCTGAAACAACAAAAGCCTTCTGAAAAGGGAATAATGGAGGTTTTTTTTTAATTAAACAGATTACATTTGATTACAGTTAAAAAAAAAATAAATAAAAAAATAAAAAACTTAAAGCCACTCTGTGACCCTGGCCAGGATAAATGGTTGGCAGATGAATAGACTTAACCAGCACTGAACACAAGAACCTGCTTAAAATCACATATCACAGAGAGCAATGGAACAGGAGTTTCACAACGATACAAAAAAAAAAAAAAAACACAACAACATAATAATATTTTTGATTAATCAATAAATAAAAGAACATCTTAGCCAGAGCTCTTTCATGACAAAAAAATCCCGATTATGGACTTAGCGGTGATTCTGAAATAAATAAAAATACAAAGCCTTAGTCACACATTACAAACACTCTGATCATAGCCAAAAGAGAAGGGTGATGGTCTTAACCCGACGCCATACGGAAGGCCACGCATGTCTTATATAGTCGGGGGCTCTTTACCATCTCTGGCAGTTACCTGGCAACAAACTGCCCCCCACCCCCCACCCACTCTGGCTCTGACATTACACCACAAGCAGCTTCGGTGCTCGGCGGTCAGTGAAAATAGCTCGTCTATTGATCCAGCACTCAAGGTACCCAAGTTGACTTGTTTTTCCTCCACTTTAATTGCCCGCTTCAATTCATTTTCCCCCCGTTTTCCTCTGGTGGGTTTTGTAACTGAGCAACAACAAATCGGAGACGGGGCAGCCTGATGAACTGGGGGGTGGCATTATATAGCCAAAGAAAAAAATACAGTGGTGTACCATCCTTGTCAACGTGTAGGTGTGGTGTCCCTCAAACAGGTAAGCTGCCCGCCATGGTCTAAGCAGTACAGTTTAGCTACTCAAAAGACAATTTAATCCAAAACAACCTACACATTATTTAAATACCTGAAATTTTGGTAGGCTATAAACCTACAGATCTGCAGCCAGTGCTTCATTTTAATAATCAGTGAAACTCGACGGACTTCAAAGATAACAGGACAAAACCTTACATACAACAACTCACCTGTAGGGTTCAGTATCAAAAACATCTGAGAGCACCATCACCATCACAATCGACATCCACCCACCCACCCAAACCCCAGAATTCTGGTCAGCCTGCAATCCATCCCAATTTGTTAAGAGAACACCACAATCCCAGACTTAAAATGTGACTTAAAAACCAGTGATGGATCATTAGAGCTGATTTACCCATCATGGTTTCAGCCTGCTTTCATCATAAGACATCCAAGATGTTTTCCATTCTACGCAATGAAGAGAGGCAGTTCAACACCCCTCAAAGGCAAAAGTCAGCAGACCTGTAAACAGTAATGACCGAAATTTTACGCGGTGCATTAACGTCTCACTCCTCTACTGGTTAACAACACTACAGGTGCAAACCACAAAATAATTATGTGGATCAAACTGTTTCATCATCCAACCTCATGTGTTGGAAATGACTGCACTGTTTAACGACATTCTTTCACCCTTGGAGAGATGTCTGGTAATGTGATGACTCTCTGGGTCATGGCCAAGCGTCAAAGAGGAACTCTAAATATCCTGGAATGAGGAAGATGTAGTGAATCACACAGCTTACTGTACTCCAGCTAAACCCACACACGCATCGATTTCTGGTGTCTTGGCTGAAGTAGGGGGTACGAGCACTGGGATCTCATCCAGAGTGTCCCCCAGTCATCTGGCCAAGTCTACTGGGATAGGATCCTGTACCCTGTATGACCCTGATCAGGACAAATGGAAAAATGGATGGATGGATGGATGGATGGGAGAACAAGCAGATCATCATTTGTTGCTGTAATACAGAGAGTGGGAAATTCATGCTGGACAGCAGATTTGATAGTCCTTTAGCCAATAAGATGACCACAATTTAGTGTGGCATTGCCTCGGGGAGGGCATGCCTACAATACAGGTCACACCGGACTCATGAGTATTTGCAATATGTATACGTTAAGATTCTTCTATTCATTCTCCAACCTGACCTTAATACTAGCCTTTAGGGACTGATCGCTTTCCAGATTTATCTGAAGGACCGTCAAATGTTTAAATCGGTCCGCATAAACAAGTAAAATGGAGCAGCAAAACAAAGCCTGGTTTTATTTTAAAACTACTCCACTTTTATGGCCGAAGCAAAGGCTTCCATTAGCACGACTATGAATGGACCTTGAGCCTGAATACGGTCTCTCTCTCTCTCTGGGCGAGTGTGTTGTTGCATGTTGTTGCATGTTGTTATTTACGCAACCGTGGCCTTAATTCACACCACCTGATGAATAGCTGGTTGCACCGATTCTCCGCAGAAGCGATCTGTCGTGAAATATGCTGCATCACCCTGAAGGTGACTAGGGGGGGTCTAACGCAAGCTGCTCTCCCTGTGTTTTGGTGCTGTAATGGTGGCTGTACTTGGGATGTGGGCCTGGAGTGACTGACATCCTAGGAATCCAGATACGGGTCTGTCCCCGTGTTACTCGTTCATGTCAGAGGGCCACAAACGAACCAAGGTTGTTGTTATTTCTCACGGCACCTTTGCCGGGACCTGAGCATAGTGCAGTTCAGGGCGACGCAGGCCTGACCTGTGCCAAGCCATTCTGTGCCACACTATCAGACCTACATGTGACCACACTCGTTAAACTGTTTCCTATTCCGCTTCCCTGTGTGAGCCATGTTCACCAACAGGGCGGCGCTCTCCAGCCCTGGATAGCAAGTGGTCTACAAACAACAACATCCAGGCAGAGTTGCCTCCTGACTTGCTGAATCTCTCACACACACACACACACACACACACACACACACACCCGACATGTGCAATGCAATATTTTTAATTATCATATTTACAGGAATTACATTAAACATATAATTAGCCGTAATCAGTCAAACAGAAACACTGCTGTAAACAGCTGAATTGTTGACCCGGGTTCTCTCTACATAAAAATAAACCATGCAATTAAAAGTACGGTGCTTTTCTGACTAATTAAAACTTCTGAACCTTATTAATCCATGCTGACCAGTTAATTATTCTCTTATTCCAAGGAGCTTCAGATTAATGTCTTGGTCCTCACTCGGTCAAGACAGGTGTGTAGGGCTGTCACCACAGGTCTGCTTCTGGGATTACAGCAGAACCCTTGGCTTCAAAGGTTATCGACAACCCTCTCAGAAGTCACTCAAGCTGGTTCGGAATCACCAATCAGACAGAGACGGGACTTTTGATAGGGCAAGTTACCCCACCTCACTCTACCGATTCAGCTTTGTGGGAGGCAACTAGCTGTCACCCTCTCCTGGTGATTGATGGCACTGCAGCATAATGCCAGGTTATTCTTTTGCAATATGGACGAGATGCTTACCAAAAACCTCATTGTCGTCATCTGCTTTTGCAGAGTGCTGGCTTGCTCCCGGTTCCTGTGCTGACGTCTAAAATTAAAAAAAAGAGACAAGATGAGAAGCCATGGCAACCAGGACAGTTGTTTCCTGTTTCTTGTAAGCATCCACCAGTTGTAGCAATCGCAGTAATTCACAGTTGATTCTGAGCCACGGCCGAGAAACGGTGCACATTTTCTTCCATATCTGTTTAGCTACGGTGATGTACGAGTCGTCAGTGTGTTTGCAGAAGCCTCCATCATAAAGTCGTTTGCATCAAAAGGAAAGTTCCAGAGATGTGCCAGGATCATTTTCATTCGTTTAGACAATACATTTTGACCCTGAAACTGTTTGCATATGTGCTCTCATACACACAGACAAGGGATCGGTTTGTCAAATTAGATTGCTGGATTGCTACTGCCTAAATGTCGGTTAGAACCCATCGTAAGCGCTGCTCGGTTTTCAAACTTTAGTTCATTCGTGTAGCAGTAAGGAACCGATCGAGACGACTTCAGTTTTATTTATTTATTTTTTCTACATTTCATCCAGTCTAGAACACACAGAGGACAACCCACGGTAAAAACCGTGATTTGCGCAAGATCAACTTTCACACAAGTTTGAATTTATGTAAGTATACACTATATTATACACAATATTGTAGTGGCCTGGACTGGCACTGCCTTTAAGGTGCACCCCCAACATGCACTGGGGCTTGGACATAATTGTATTGTGTGTAACTTCGTGTTGTTATTGTGAGAATTGTGTATCGTAGAGATGCAGTGTGTGCTGTTCCCCGTGTTGTACGGTCAACCCTCTTGTGTATGTCAAGTGTTCACCGTGATCCATTGGTGTAACGCCTCTTCCCTTCCCATGTTTGCGGTGCTTAGCGAGTTGGCGTAATTGTGTGGGGCCACATTCAGTTGCCGGTTGTTTTAATTAAAAAGGGCCTTGTTGAAAATCAAGACATCTCCGCCTCCTGCTTCGCACGGGAGCCATTGCCCCAATATTTTGCAGACAGCCCTAACGTGAGATTTGAAATAAGTAAACACATAGCACACAAGGTAACACAGTCTAAAACGGCACAGATCTTCTCATGCGTCTCGCGCTCTCTACCATACCATAGTGCAAATACAGCTAGTTTTTTTCCTTAAATTAGAAGGATGCACCAGCGCTATAATGCTGGGTGTTCAACTTATGTAAAATGGGACTTGTGTACAATTCTGCAGAACGCTTCACTTACGTAAGTTGGAGTGTGTTTGTATTCCTCTTTACTCAGAGCTCATTCGCCATCCCAAAAAACCGAAAGAAAATTGCAATACGGGGAAGTCTACTGGTCATGCCATTATAGCATTAAAACCCCAGTGTTCATAAAGGAAAATAAACTGTGTGAACATATTAAATAAATTCTCAATATAAATCAATCATTCTGTAACTTTCTTAATTGTGGCTCAGACTTCTTCTAACGTAACTCTAAAGTAACGTGAGACAGACCCATGCTTGGCCGTACTTCCCCGCGCGTAAAGATGTCAACCTGAGAGAGGAAGATGTTTGTTACGAGCGATGGGCACAGTGGGCTCCTGCAGCAGTTAATTTCATAGTAACCAAGCTCTGCGAAGAGAGAGAGATGTGAAATCTGGCATATCTGAGCGGAAACAGCTGTGGGGAAATGATTCCCACCATGGCAAGCTAAAAAAAAAAAAAAAAACCACGGGGTAAAGATAGCATTGAAAATTGAGACAAACATGTAACACGTAAAATTAATGCAGAAGACGTCACGGTTTCCTTCCAATATGAATCTGATAATTGTTTTTGGAGCTTTTAAAAATATGCAGTCCGGCGTCACAATTTGCCAAGGCGGATAGAGGGATGAGGAGTACCACTACTGAGCTGGATCATCATGACTACAAGCACGCTTGTCATTTCCGCTCTGGAACATGCCCTGGTTTTCAGCAGCCATGCTTCAACGGTTAGACTTCTCTTTCCTGGGGGGGTGGGGTCCTGCTATTAAATGTATTATCCAAATGTATGCGAACGGCTGCAGTTTCTATCCCGCTGACTACCACTGTAAGTCAAGTCCCATTGGGGAAAAGCCTGAAGCCAAAAAAAAAAAAAAGCCACGCTGCTAAAAACGCTGAGATTTCCAACAAAGGTGACCCCACGTCCAAATGACCCACACGGGGCCTCGTGTGGGATAGCTGGTGGCCCACAGGGGTCAAAGGTGACAGACATACTCCATAATTAATGACAAGCTTGCTCGTGTACCCCGTGTTGCTCTTTACAGCTGACAAAGCGGGAGGCGAGACTCCGCCTCTCAGACCAGACCACCTTATTTCTGCTGTGCCCCGATACTAATCTTGCAATCAGCCAGCAGATGGCAGGGTCGCTTGTGGGTTGTTGAATAAAATAAGCAGGCATTGAGGAGCTCATTCAAGAATGACACGCCCCCCCCCGGCAGTCCATGGGGGCTTGTTGGCTGCCAACCAGAAAGACATAATGTAATTAGTTTGTAATTGTGATGTAATTCACAGTAATTAAAGAGTTGTCAACTTGTCTCGTCACCTTCCATCTGTATGCTGAAACATGGTTCTGGGGTGACGTTTTCTTGCACCGCTGTGTACTGGACGGTATGACAAAGCCTACTTGACTTGAAATCAAGCGATCTGACTAATATCACTTAATTTATTCATTCTCTCCACTGGCTTCCGGTCAGGTTTAGGACTGAAGTCGATGTAGTTCTCAACTACAGAGCACTTAAAGGTCAAGCACCTGCCTACCTGATCAACCTGATTACAGGCCATACTCCAAGTCATTCACTTAGATCTCAAAATTCAGGTCTTCTCATTATCTCACATATTACTAAAATGAAAAGGCTTCAGTTACAGGGCCCCTAGATTACAGTGGTGCTGCTGTACGAGCCCGTATGGTCCGCTGTGTTTGCCAGCAAGGCACGAGCATCCATTCTGACCTTCCATGCTTTCTCTTCCTGCTATTATGGAAGCAGTGGATCCAAGTGTGACATCATCGATGTGGCTGCTAACAAGATCCTCGAGGATCAGAATAATGAACCTCCTAGATAGATGATGGACTTGATCATAAATTGCTCAATATCACTTACATATCTTTCCCAGCAATACGTTATGATTGTATGCCATGGGGGGGGGGGTGGCCAGTTGAATTCGGACCACCAGAAATGTATCTTCTCGTTGAGGAGTTTTTGGTTCTTCTCTTCCGTTGTCTTCTGGCCATTTCTGTTCTTATCAACGTACGTCGTAATTACCACACACGCCTGGTTTCATCGGTGGAAATTTCTAGAATGTTTCGTGTGCCGTGAACTTTAGTAGAGAATTGTGTGTGAGGGCAAAGCGAGAAGAGAAACCAGATGTTTGTGATCGTGTGGTGGATGAGAAGCCGAGATAGCGGGCTACCCAGTGACCAGCCAAAACAAGCGAAGACGGTGTGGGTGTGATGGGAGACGGCCACACTGGACCAGGTGAAGAGATGTGCTGGGCACGGAGAAAGAAATGTGACGGAGGAAGAGGAGAAAGGAATGGTAAGACTTCAGGCCCACCAGGAGATACCTGAAGCTGACTTATTGGCAAGGAAATAGAAGGGTGTTTGAGGAATGAGGTAGAAGAACCACGACGTCCATAACGTAGCGGACACACACCGGGACTGGGCCCAGCATGCTTAAGCCGGGTCGGGCGGAGGGACGTGCGAGTTGCCCTCAAAGCACGAGTCGGGCAGGACGAAAGGAGAGTGTGGAGATGCCTGAAGCCTCCGTCGGCACCCCACCAGAGAAGGCCTGCCTGGTATCTGGATGAGGCAGGATGGACTAACACTACCCCGGTGCACCTCCAAACACATCAACATATCTTTACATACTACCACCCATCAGGTAACCAATCACTTCAGGTTTTTAGAGTTCCAAATTTTAAACTTTAAAAACCCTTAATGTGCAGTGACAGACACGCACACACACACCCCTCAGTCACACAAAGCCATAATCTCAAGAGGTGCACACCGCACTGATGTCACACGTCCGCTAACCACCCACCTTCGCCCACCGTACTGGGGTCACCATGACAACAGTGGCAAGTCTTACGAGAAAGCAGATGCAACTCATTTCTGCCATTATATGGAGGGCGGAGGCAGATAAAAGCTCACAGGTGTAGGCAATATGACTCCCACAACAAGTGCTAAAGCCTACAGAGGTGAATACTTAACATACACCTTCTGAATATTTAAAAAAAAATACGCCCTGGAAAAAGTGTGTGACTGAAATAAGAGCCGGTGGCCTGTATGAACTAAGGCTCTCCACAGAAGAGCTGCATGCTGACTGTTCCACAGACACCGATTTACATGTACGAGAACATGGCAAGTAGCCTAAAATGGTACAGAAATCGTGTGTCCGAAAGTTTTTCTGGGTCCATGAGACCTGCGCGAATTGGCAATTCCTGAACTACTTTGCCAAAGTGATTACGAAATGGGGGGAGCCTTGGTCATTAAAATCGAATCCTCTCCCTGGCTGTCACGGTTTGGTTCCTTCTCCCCGCAACAATCACGCTGTTTCAGCCAAATTCTTTCAGACAGCAAACACGCTACGCACGCTGTGGTTACTTAACGCGATTTCTTCAGCACTCGCGTAGCCATGAACGAGGCCGATATGATGTGATGTCATTTCAAAACGGAAGGTAAAACATGAACTGGAATTTAGTGATTTACAGATACATACGTACTGTACTTCAATGTTTCAAATCTCCACTTCCTCTCATAACCCTCTGTGAAGCACGGATACATAACAGCACACAAAACAAAATAGGGAAGTTCATTAAATTTGTTCATTTTCCCAACATATGAATAACAATCTCAGATACAGTAACAAGCAAGGTGGAAAAAATGAGGGCTATTTTATGTAAAGTATTTTACATAGATAACATCTCGAAACACGGTTGTTTTGAAGCTACATCAGCCTGTACTTCCTCTGTAGGTACAAGTAAGACCTAAGAGGAAGTTGTGCTATAAAAAAGTTCCCCTTCAAAAGTTTTAAAGATTCAAAGCAAACATCAGAATGACTACTTGAACGTAACGGGCAGTGCTCAGCTCACTCCTTGACACTAAGCCGTAAGTGATCATGAGGAAGGACCTTCACGTTGATCAAAATAACATACTATGGGATGAGTGGGGCATGATGACATCGGCCGGTCCAATTTTGACGCCTATCCACCAATTAGCTGGGCTGCATTGTCACAACCTTCCACACCTACGACAGCATCTTTAAGAGCCTTGGGCAGCCTGAGAGAGGCCATATGACCAGCACAGTCCATCTGGCGAGGTGCTACCTCGCCCTCTTCAGGCAGAGGTTAGCTGCCAAAAGGCATTAAGGTGCCTGATGGACACAAATGGTTTTTGCCAGATCGGAAGAGCAGAAACGGGGTGAATTTCAGCTGCTAATCACAGTGTCCATTTTAATTAAAAAGACACCCTGAAAGACGGTGCCAAAGAAAGCTTTAGGGCCTTAGAGCTGTACCTGAGCTGTGACGGTACAGGTTTGTCTGAGGAGATAGATCCATCCCAAACAGCAAAAACAAAGTACGTTACTATTGTTGAAATTAAAGAAACAAACATACACTACATGGCCCAAAAGTATGTGGACACCCGCTGTGCAATATCTCATTTCAAAACCAAGGGTATAAATAGGAAATTGCTCCTCCCTTTCCTGCTATAACAACCTCTCCAGAAGAGTAGAGGTTATCCGGTAGCCTTCAGGTTGGAATACTGTTGGGATTCGCTGCCATTCAGACAAAACTGCATCGGTGAGGCTGGAACATTGATGCTTGGCAATCAGGTCCCTTTCTGAGAACTGAATATTGTCATTTCTAGCTGTTGCTAAAAGATGGCATCCTATGACAGCACCATGCTAAATTTCACTAACCTCTTCAGTATGGTCCATTCCACCACCAGGTTTTTCGTACCGGAGATTCTTTGCATGTGACTTAATTAGCAAATTCCTATAATTAACAGTGTCCACATACATATAGCCTGTATGAATAAAAGTAAGTTGCAATCTATTTGACCAAACTTACAGGGTGCATGGATGCACTGATGATACTTAAGTGATGGGCCTTAACTGGTCATGCATTTCTACTTGGCAGACAACCTATCAGACACTTTGGATAAGATGTCAGAGAGAGAGAGAGAGAGAGAGAGAGAGAGAGAGAGAGTATGGAGTGGATAATCACTGCTGTGCCCCGGTCCAGAGAACATCAACAGTCCAAACCGACGTGGATTATGCTGCTGGACCCAAACGAACGTTTTGCTGTCGTGTCTTTGGCAGCCAATCAGTAGGCGGGACAAACGAGTGTAGAGACGACGCCGTGGCGAACAGGGATGGGTTCTGCAGATATCTGCTGTAGCACCTGTTTTATAAAGAAAATCAAGGCTGATATCTCTGCTGGTGAGAGTCAGAAACGGGAAGAACAAACAAACGTCGAGAGAATACTGCATTTAATCGCAAAATGTTACCTCACTTTTCTTGCAGAAATCACCGAACTTTCTCAAACTACTCCTGTCAAACCTGTGATGAGGTAATTAGACCAAATCGTACATTAATGGCCCTTCTTGAGACGACAAATTTCAGTTACTACGATTAAAAGCACTGACAACAAGCTAAAAAACAAATTTAATGGATGTAATGTGCAAAGCAATTTCATACAGTTTAGAATTAATTATCAAACCCGGCCCACTCTCTAACAGGGACATTAAGAGGTCGAAGATGGAACCGATCATGGCACTCAGTGTCCTCATCAAGTCACTGGACTGGCTGAATAAAACCCTAACCCGGCTCGATTTTCAGCTGCCCGGTGAGGGAAACCCAATGTGGTGAGAGACAGGAAGTCTGCCATATCAAAATCAACCGATTTATAGCTAGGAGAGAACCTGGGGAGACCCGGTTTATAATTTTAGTGCCAATCATAACTGGAGAGGTAGTTCCAGAGTCGTGACTTCAGAGAACTGTTCTCCTGCTGTCCTGGATCCCCCATGGCTAAAACGGTTCTGGCTCTGGTGCCTGGCGCACAACTTTTGGCGGCTTCATCGTGACCCTGGCAGCGTCAGCGACCACAAGGCCAGACCGGGAGCACACGAAGCCGGTTTCACGAGGAGACAAACACAAGGCAACACGCGAGGTCAATACCGAACATGTGGGGGAGAATGCCGTCATGTTTCAGACATAGTGATTAACACAACTCCCGTTTGTTCAACCACTAAACACCTCCACATAACTTCATTGCAATATCACAAAATCCAGTTTGTTACATAACCACATACCGAACGTTTCAAGCTCAATGCCCTTTAAGTTGAACCCCAATTTTCCAGTGTCTCCATTTTAATCTGCAAATTCAGGGTCTCTTATGACCAAAGCAACATTAAACAACACTGATGTACAACTTTCCCACACAACGCGTGACACACGTTAAATTGAACAGTGCCTGTCTGTCATGAGCTTATTACCTCAACACTAGATTATGTACATGCAGTGATGTGATATTTCCAGAATTTCCAGACAAAAATGCCGGTTGCTTGTATTCTACTAGGTGCCGAATGTAAACAGACCTCACGTCATTTCACCCGATATCCCGACGGCCACTGGCAGGTCTGTGGTATCGACTGGCCGGCATTGCAACAGAATTTGTTTAAAATAATACGGCACATACATCGCGTGGAATGCTGGGAAAGCTCTCCGCAAGGAGACTGCAGGCCCCATAGAATTTAGGAGCTTTTTGGAAGATGTTGTAACAGGTATTCCAGTGTAGCACAGCTTTCTGCCCCGAGGCCATCAGTCACTCGGGGGGGCAGATTTTGACAGCATGTGTCACCAAGGTAATCAACATTTATGGGAGCTTATCTTCTGTCAAGATGGATGGATGGATGGATGGATGGATGGATGGATGGATATGCTTATTGATCCCGGGTAGGAAATCCATTACACATTTCAAATCGGGGGCCAGCTGTTCTGTCAAATGTGCACATAACAGTTGACCTTATGAATAAAAAAAGTGTTGCTGTCAATCAAATAAGTTAATAAAATAAACACTCATCTAGGAGGGCCAATGAGGGTTTGAGGGTTGAGCCACCCCCTAGAACCACCCCATTCCTGGCAGGATATAGCAGGGTAAAGCCCAGTGGACCACCAGCCTTGTTTGCCCATTACTCTGATTAAGGTCTACTTCACAGACAAACCAAAGGTTCGACTTCACTCCCACTCTGCCTGTGATCTGAGCCTCGGTGGCCAGGGGTGTTCGGACAGCTGCCTGGCAACAGGGGACCGTCGGCACAGGGACCGATAACAACCACCCTGAGTGGGCCCAGATCACCTCTTCTTACTTGCCGACAGGAGTGGCCAACGCAGTTTGTGAGCACTCAGACCTAGACTCCTAAAATTGCCTTAAAATGACCCCTAAACCAAAAAACAAATAAAACAAAAACAACCCACATAAAGATGAAAATCACAGAAACAACACAAATCAAAGCACAGCTAATGCAAGAAGAAAAAAAAAAACACTAGAATACCAAAACACCTCCCTAAGAGTAGTTATCATTAGCTAATCATTAAAAAGGGACTGAGCGCTCAGGAGGAGCATTATGGGATACAATGCACATAATCCCAGGTGTGAAACCCAGAGGAGAGGAACAGAGAAAGCCAGTGCTCCCTTTACGAACATAGGCCCTGAAGCAGGAACACCTAGGCCAGCTCAGCATGATCCACCAACCCCCGAAAAACATGCCGGATTTTGGTTCCTGGGTGTGGCGGTGAGAAATCTGTCTGTGTGAGGGTTACCGTGACGATTGCACTTGACATGACAAGGCAGTCAACCTTTTGTGCACCCCTGCCATAAACTGTTTAAAAAGTAAGTGATTTTAGTGAAGTACTCATTTTACCAGCACAATTGTCTCTTCTGAGCAACATAATGCTCGTTCTGCAGACTGCGGGTCAGTTCATAAGGCGAGTCAAATGAAGACATCAGAACTAATGTCACAAAAGGATTGAATTAGGGGGGGAAAAAAATGAAGACAGCAGGCATTTTCTGAAGACAAAGATCATGATCTGTAGTGCAGCTGGACCTGAGAGCGGTTGCTAGGATACGCTAAAAGGAGAAAGGCGGGCACAAGGTACAAGGCAGAACAGCACTGCAGCCAAGCAAACACATCTTTGAGAAGTTTTTGCAAAATAAAAAGAAGGGAGGACAGACGTCAAACTCCGGGATGGGTAAGAAGGTGGGGGAGGGCGACCAATCCGGTGTCAGAGGCGGGATGAACAATGCCCACCCCCTCCCCCACCTGGCCAATGCTCCGACGAGGAGGCGGCGCGGCAATATTGCCAGGCTAATTATGTACAATTAGCTGAAGACCAGTGCTTGGCGTGGGAGGCCTCAGCTGCCAGCATGGTCACATGGGCAGATACGAGGTACATCTTTAAATATGATTACCAAAACAACATTGTGTCTGAGACGTATGTTTTCAGGAAAAGAATGACGTGACCGGGTTCAGCCCGCTGAGCATGGCACGGAAACGAGCTGCCATTCCGCCATCCCCAGGGCATTCGCACCGTGGACCCTGGAGTCACGAACACAACCCTACCTTCGCCGTGAGAGGGTCACGCTTCCCAAGGTGCTGTCCCATGCTGCCGACGGAGACTGGAAGAGAGAATCACACTATCAGGACCTGGGCGTGTTCATCTTATAATTAGCAAATGTCATACATTTCCATCACTCATCTCATTCCTGTGGCACATTATTTCTTCAAACATATCTCACAAAGATACTGCACTTGCATGTGCCTTTAAGAGAGTTTCGGAACCTGAACGTCAAACCTCACGGTCACATGTCGGGTCTGTAATCACCGGGCTACCAGCAAACAGGGAACTATAAATGGACTCCACGCTCCCCCTTAAAAACAAGTTTTAAAGGCAGCTTTCCTTAGACATCTCACTACATTGTTATTGACTTAAAATTCAAAAACCAGTCAAAGCACTTTGAAGCCAAGCAGTCTTAAATGACATCTTCTGAATGGACATAATGTTTTAAGAGCCAGGAAAAGGAGGTCCTTCTCTCTCAGTCCTTTTTAACTTTTGCCACATTTATCAAAACTGACATGTTACCTGATGCTAAATGGCTTTTAGCTAAAAGATTAGGGCTTCCGTTGAAATATACAGAACAAGGGAAAAGCCTTAAAAAAGAAGAAAAAAAATAAAATAAGAATTTCAGACATTTGAAACAATAACAGAAATTCTTGGCATCTCTATACCACGGCTACCAACGACAGCTGCGGGACCAGAAGCTCGGTTGCGTTTAGTTACAATGCAGCAGAGCTGCAGTCGCATTCATTATTGGTAGAAGACCAACTCGAGCAAATAAGAACACAAACATTGGGCTTCACCGGGCCGAGCCTTTTGGGAACGGAAGCTGGAGGAATCTGCCCAAGTAAGCCATCAGTGTGCCTGGAGATGAGGGAGGAACGTGACTCAAGCTTTTGACCACCTTGGTATCGGCAGCTGTGCGTGTGAAATGACATCCACTCACAGCTCTGTCCCATGACTCAGCACTCCAACCAGATGACAAAGAGTTGCCTAAATCGCTGAGGGCGAGGCCAAATATCGCAAGTGACCGTGTCTGAGGCCGTCTTTCCCTCTTAACTCACGAGTACAGGCCACTTCAGGCTACCAGAAGAACAAGTTTTCACGTCTACCTCCATGGGAGCAGCCTTTAGCTTATTGGTCACTTTCACCATCTCCTCCATGAGTCCTCACAACAAGGCTGAGGTCATAATAGTATATGGATTGGGTACGAAAGACCTTTGGGTTACAGCACACACACACACACACACACACACACACACACACACACCCGGAATGCCTGCTCCTGTGAATATACATATATCACAAGCCCATCTGTGAATGTCACACATACACGTACCATCCCTCTCACACACCACCACCACCACCACACCGTTCGGTACAGAAAGTTCTTCTGTTTCTCACGTCCAACTTGGCTCCACAGCCGATGGTGCCCGGGCCTCCGCGACACGCTCTAGCTTTTCAGGTGGAACGACCCGGCTAATTGGGTAATGGCCAGGGTAAGCGGAGGCCTTCCCCGTTTGTCAGGTGACCAGGGCTACCGACCAGGCGAAGTGTGCCGTGCTTGGTTGCACTCGAGGCCACGACTTTCGGTAAACACACACCAGCCCGGTGTACGCGGTATGGCACAGGTCACGTCACACTTCAGTTTCAATAGTGGCATTTGAACTCGGTGCCAAGGTCAGTAAACGTTTTACTTTTTAAAAGGTCTCGTATCTGAGAGGCTAAACAGACTCGTTTAATTTTGACGTACATGTTTGCCAGGCACTTTTGTGAAAAGCGATTTAAGCGGATTAATGTTTTACCAGTAGCTCTCAGTGGTTCAAAACCGGTGGTCAGCTCCTTACTGAAGATGCAGCTTTCAGCTCAAGCGTCCCGTTTAAGGAGTATGATCCAGCTCGGCCCAACCATTCAAATAGCACGTTTCTGAGCTATAGCAGCACACCACCAACGGGGGGAGGCACTCTAAACGATGCCCCATCGAACCCACTTTCCCAGACATTTTCTGTCACCCAGGGAGCCTGTGACACCCTGACAGTGGGCACGGACACCTGTGGATATGCTGACCCGACGAGAGTGACGAGGACGCCAGTGGAAGCCAACTCTTGTTCCTCTAACAGCCCGGTAATCTCTGTGGTACAAGAGGCACAGCTGTCATGGACATACGACACGCCAAGTTGTATGACTGTTCAGTGCTTAAACCGAGGGAGTAAAGCCAGCGCCTTGTGCCTCATGGTCTGAGGTGTTGACTAGCAGCAAGTAAGCAAAACTTTCACTCAGATTCACTCCACGTACCAATGTGAGGACCGTGCATCTACTCTGATGTGGTACATGATTCCTGAGATTTTCCACAAAAAAAAAAAAAGCGCGCACACGCACACACACACGGACACACACACGGACACACACACACAAAACTGTTGTGAGTTTAAAACTGCACAGTCAAGGCCCACTGCAAGCCTAACTGGATACGGGCACCTGCAGATTGATAAGTGACGGGCTGTGAAACAAACCCCGTGATGTTCAGTGGAAGGCATGATCATGCTCTGACGATGCGGCCGTACCGTTCAGAAGAGCATCGATTTAACTGAAGCCGACATCGATGTTTCACAGCTTCCCCTGGACGTGTCGTGCTGCAGGGCAGTTTTGGAACCAAGAGGAGTTTACGCACCGGTGTGTCATGCAACACTCGAGTCACTCTGTTTCGACGTGCATAAATACTTTTTTCCACTACTCTAGTCAAGGATGTCTGTCTGTGGGTAGTTCAGTGGGTTGCAGATCTATGCCCACATCCGGAAGGTTGCGGGTTTGAATCTCACGGCAGGCAGACTAATCGAATCACCGCTGGGCCCTTGAGTAAGGTCTGTATCCTCAACTGCTCAAGGGGAGTCTGATATTGGCTGACCCAGTACTCAAACTCTTTTTCATTACGCATATTTTCAGGCTATAAAAAGACAGGCAGAGAAAGCACTATTTTGCCTGAAAATGGCCCAGAACTCCCATCTGTATTAACGCCTTTAACATTTTGTTTTCCTATGTGAGATAAAAACCAAGCCACGCACAAGAGCGCTATGATTAAGATTTTGTTCCAACCTCTAGCAAGTGCTAAGCCCCCGCCTGGCGCTCTACGATCATCTGGGACAGGTAAACACTCTTTCCTAGCAAGACCGCTGATAACCACACCACACTCACCTCACACACTGCGCTGTGGAACCTGCGCCCCGATCAAAAAAAAAAAAAAAAAAAAAAAAAAATCAGATTTCAGATGTTTGGGGAACAGACTCAGAGTGAGACAATGATTAATCTGATCCAGGTGTGCTGTCACACCTTTGCATTACACAAAGGGAGGTGGAGACTGGGAATGAGTTAACCATGACGGCACGAGAAATCATTTTCCTGTAGCGCGGGCCGCACGACGGACGGTTCAAGTCCTCTGTGGAAAGCGTCGACCTCATTCCAAGTTTAAAAAAGACACAAGCAGAAATAACAGACGCACGACTCCACTGACCTCTTCCTTCCGACTGTCTAAGATTACTTCCTGTGTTTTGTTCTTTGCCTCTCTCGTACGTTAAACCTCTCTGCTTACGTGCCTTGAAAAAGCAGCATTTCTTTTAGCTGAAGCATGGGGGGGGGGGGGGGGAGAGATGTAAGCAACTACATTCCTTCACGTTTCCAGCTTCATCGTTCCGTTTAACGCAAGAGCAGCGGCAGTTGAATGAAGAACGAAAGAAGTTGTTGAGCAGAAACTATGAGAAACTGAAGGGACAAGTGTTAAAACAAGGCGAGTGAAAATAGAGAATAGACTAATTTTGATTTTATTTAGTCTTGATATGCAGTAAACAAGTATCATTAAGGTAAACAAACCATTACCATTAATAAAATGAATTAGAAATAAACTTATAGTATATACTATAACTGCTGTAAATATTATTGGCAGTAAAGAATTTTGAAGTACTGATTTTTAGTTTTAGGATGGAATCTCTCGTGTGACTTTGAAAAGGTATTTAATTTCTGTTGGTAAAATCTAAACCACAGCACTTATAGAAATAAACAGAAATAAAACCGGCCGTCTGTAGCCAGGCTGAGCGAACACAGTGCCAGAAATTGCAGAAACTCACTGTGTAGAGAAATGTTATTTTCAGTTTGGTTACTGTCCCGACCGAGCCTCTGTCGACGTGGAAGACTCATCTCTGTAGGACAGAGAGGAGAAAACGCGACCCACACGTCTGGTTCTTAAAGTGCAGGTGTTTCACACGCCAGTTAAAAAGACAGGAAGGAGCAGAACCCCTGCAGAGATCCCTCCTCTAAAACAGGACTGTGTAATTATTCACAAAACAGCATTACATTTTCAGCGTCCTCCGCTGCCCTTCCCTCTGGAGAGTATAAAATGACAGAGACGTGTGGCCAGACTCAGCATTCAGATAGTGAGGTGATGAACAATCACACCGAGAGGGTAAAGTTATTGAAACGCCAACCATGACCCGAACGTGATACGACAGGTAGTGAATGACACAAGCTTGTTTTTATTAACAAAGCACGTGACCTACCGCAGGACGCAGTACTCGTACCACTTGTAAAGATAGTGGACGAGAAGAAATTTCAGCTTCGGGGTTAATTATTTTCTTTAAAAGCGTAGGACACATTTTATTCTCGGAGTTTCTCCACCCCCATCTTTAGTTAATTGCTGCATAATTCTTAATTACATCCCTGTGAAATAAAAATCAGACACAGAGTAAATTCCAGCAAGACGTCAGAAAGGTAGAAGTCCTCTTGTTTCCACATGTAGTTAGACAGTATTTGTTTTGGGAACAACAAAAACACAAATGACAAAAAAAACCATAATGGCTTCACGCAAGCGTTCAGTCTCAGGGATACGAATCATTCTGAATTCTTCTTTTAACCTGAGGCCCATTCCAGAAAGTGGGTTTAAAAAAACCCTCTATTCAAACCTGAATCCTGACTGGAGAAAACTGAAACCTCAACTTCATGATTTGTTGATTTCCCAAATCTCCCCAAATTTGTCCAATCAGAATTCGGGTTTGATGTCCTCCAGCCGTGGCTCAGCGGTTTAGCTCCTCCCCTCCATGAGGGAAAGAATTTGAAGTACGTGTTTTCAAAAACACAGTGTAAGATGAGGGCGGGGCAAAGTCAGGTGAACAGCTCACTGGGACACCTGCGTATATTCACTTCTGATTTGTCTCTCATTTTCATCAGTCTTTGGTAAACCCACCGGCCAAACAAAATCCCCATTCTGCCCACCTGCGGCTGTGCTCTCCACCACAACTGGACTGAACTTTGCACACTGTACATGTGTTCATCTCGCTAAGAACACGGTCATGCATGTATACCTGTTCAAGTTTCACCACAGCAGGAAATTAAATTATTTAAGGCGCTACTGAAAAAAATGCCTAAATGTGACAATGGGCGTGTAAGGCACGGTCGAACAGGCCCTTACGTGACCTAAATCCCCAGATCAGTGGGCTCTGGACATTCAGGCTAAAAAAACCTGAAAAATTTTAATTCGATAACGACATCACGCCTAATGGCTGAATGAGCGATGCTGAGTGGTAATACAGAACTGCTCTCAATGTTAAACTTATCATTCGGGACAGATGGCTGGGCTTATCACTGTGTATCTCAGCAGAATTGCTTTAAATGTTAAAGGAACTATGACAATGAAAGGTGAAAAGGACTTGTACTCTGCAGGGGGTCTTGTTATCCACGTTAATTTTGAGGGGGTTAATGGTGCCTTTGTTCTGGAGGCCTAGTGGCATGAGAGAGAAAAATGTCCCTCTCGTGATTTTAGTTCAGCTGACTGACATTTTTGAGAGTCCTGCTATGTTTTGCTTTCTCTTGCGGTTCTTCTGGTTAACCTTTTCCCTCACCTCAGTCATGGCATCTCATTGTGCTGCGAAGATCATAAGAGCAGAGGAACTGGATTTGAGACCAAGAGGCTGCTGGTCACAAGACCAGAAGCAGACCTCCCGAAGTCCATGTGATTAAGATTCTCGCCACCACTGTATCAATAGATAACTCAGTCATGCTACGAGGCGTGCAAGAGAATAACAAAAGACATTTCTGAACAGTGACAGCATGTGACCTCTATGGGCTGTAAGGGCATCGTGGAGGTTCTGACACAGTTCATGCATTCTCCTGACCTTGCAACTGAAGGGAAAACTGAGATACAGCTGGCCAACAATTCACAGACAAACAGCTGTAGATCAACAGTCCATTTGTGTGGCAGAAGACTCACATGATAATGGCAGCTTCACACACAAAAATGCTGCACATGCAAAGCCACCCCCGTTTGAGACGGTCACCCTCTAACACAAGAACCCCATCCCAACAACATCACTCTGCATGCATCTCCTAGGCGGACACAGTTTATCGGTATGAACTGGCCTCTGATGTAGATCCACCACAGAAGCAAATTCATAACATTACGGCACACTGCGGTATACTCTCACATACGTTCGACCGAGCACATTTCTACAGCGGGCTCAAATTACTGCCAACTCAGAAGGTTTCAAAAGGACAGCGGATATAGCAAGCTGTCCCAAGGGATCGCCGCGGGTGGGTCGATGACCCGGCGCGCGGAGGACAGATGGTCGCGTTTTCACCACCTTCATAAAGCACCGGCCTCCAACAAAAACTGGAATGTGCTGAGCTTGACAAGACATTCCGTGAACCGCCATGTCCTCCAGACATTTTGTATGGGTAAGGCTAATCACGTCGAGAACCTGGTTTTGTTACAGATATTTACCGTGTTATGATATATTGACTGTACTAGCAGTGTGAAAAATGGCCCCGAAGAAATGCATTCCCCAAAGATTTGGGAAGTCTGAATACATTAAGCTTGAAAAAAAAAAAAAAAAAATGACTATAGAAAATGTATCTAATATCGGACCGAAATTACTCTAAGCGTGTACCACACCCAGGGAGGCAAGTTATTTTTTTACATGACATAACATATACCATCTGGGATATGGCATTGATAGTGCTGTGTTTCTGCTTTAATTTTTGGCGATATGAGTGATGCGATATCATTCAGGCCATCTGGTTGTCTCTTCTACACGCAGCTCACCCATTTCCCTAAATTACCAACAGCGAGGATGGCATGGCGGGAATTCCCCACGAATCCGAATAAGTGTACATCGAAATTGGCAAACTGCGGGCTTCCAAAGCAGGCGGATGACAGCAAGCTGCGATCACCGCGACCTCCCCTCGGCGGTAAGTGCCCGAAAAACTTATGTGGCAACGTGCCCCGGTATACGTGCCCGGGCTTACCTTCCCTGCATGGGCTTGTCAGGTCATTCATCGGTAAGGATGGGGGATGGAGAGCACAAATTACACACCAAAGGGAAGTATTGCGTAACTGGAGTGGCGGGACATTCTTGAATGCTATTCAAGGAAAAGAAAAAAAAAAAAAAAAAAAAAAAATGCTATGCCTTGCAAACGGCAGATGTAAACATGGACATGAGCGGGTGACAAAAGTTAAGAAAACGAGAAGCTCACATACAGCGTCATGCAACAAACGCGACGAACTTCCATCGGCAGGCACTGAAGATGTTGTGTAATTTCTAGATGGGGAGACACGCCAGAGTTTACGCAACATGCTTCTAACGTCACATTACGGCACGAAAAAACACTTGGCTCCTCTTCACCCGTACAACTAATTCCTTCCCTCGAGTTGTGGCACAAAACAGGAGGAATGTTTGACTGATTCCCCCCCCCGTCATGTACAGACTTGAACAGCTGTCCTGAGGATTTCACTACTTTCCGAGACAAGATTGGCATAAAACTGAAACCCCACACCCGACATAACCTGCAACTTCACTTCTGTATCTCCAGACAATGCACAACAGACCATGGTAGAACCTTCTGGGTAAGAAATGCGTCATAACACCCAGGTCCACATGGAGAAGGCTCGTTATGTAACCATTTCCCCAGACACCACCCATTCTGAGCCGTTGCTGTTTCACTGCAGATGTGTATATATCCTTTTTCTATAAAGCACTTGTGCATTACACCACGGTCAGGGTAATTCAGAGCTCACTCTGAGAAGCACTGGGCACATCACACCCATGCGACAGGGTCAAAAAAGGTCACTGATAAATCTGAGCTGGGAAAAACACAGTCAGCTATACACTGACCAGAGGACACAGTCAATCTCCCACCCTATCAGCATCAGGTTGTACTACCCGCTGAGCGGCCCTTCCACCCAATAAAGTCTTAAAACCTTACTCAGGTATACACAACAGCCACCATAAGCCTCTGTGACATATTCAACATGTACTCTAGCTGCTTTATGCACTGATTATGCTGAGGTAGGCAACATTCTCCAAGATCTCTAAACTCTTAAACTGTAAAGAAAAAAAAAAATGTTCACTGTTGAGCTTCAGACGAGATGACAGGCTCAAGTTCTGCAAAAGTTTGGTAAATGGTTCATCGCCCTGTTTTGTAACTGGAGAAGCTTTCTGTACGCATTCTAAATTTTGAAATAACCAGATAACAAACATTTAAAGCCATATCCTGAGAAGGACTTCATACCCTGACCCTGAGGTTTAATACTAAGGTATGTCCCGCAAAGTTAAGACTTCAGTTTAAAGTCCGAATTAATGCGCTGATTTAACTCCAGACGAGTTGCATGCTCGTCTGCTGTCGTTTATGCCATCTTTACATCATTTACTCCTGCATCCCTGTTTCTGAACCCTAGAGAAAACGCTGATGTGACAGCACCGGCGGTCGCGCGCCTGTAAACCCCTCGCGGACACTAATCCTCCGGATGGCTCCGGTCTAAGCTTAACCTGAACCCGAACCCGTTTTCGTGAGCAGCGCGTCCACACCGCATTACCCATCCACCGGGGATCCGTGCAACGTAGGCAGCCTACAGCGAAGTCTCAGCGGTCCGCAGAGCGGAGAAGCGGGCAGATATGGTCACTTACACACAAAAGACACATGCACACGGCCGTACCTGGACCCCGGTGTCTAAGGTGTGCTGAACCGGCCATGCTTCGGGAGTGAGGGTCGGTTAGTAAACACGGGCACCGTCCCATCTGTCAGTCCCTACCTGGCTGCCTTGGAGGGGGGTGGTCCCACCATATGTGTTATTGTGAATACGACACGTACCTCCCTTTACCTTCACCGCAGCCCTGCTCTCCTCCGGATCGTCCTGGGGAAAATGAGGCGGCTCGCTGCGACTCCTACCGCGCTTCTCTCCGCTCCTCCATTAGATCGCAGGAGCATGCTTCGCTGCTTCCTGTTTCTTTTTCTTTTTTTAGGTGCAGTGATGTATTTACGGGGTGGGGCTGTTTTTTTGTTTTTTTTTTTAAAAAAAAGAACCCTTGCTTGGGCAAGAGCCAGTGCTGCAACACCCTAAAGCCGGATCTTCAAACTAACCCGGCCGTCCAGGGTTATCGATTAACCAGGATCGGTGTCTTACTATACTGAATTCACTGATCGGTATTAACCAGGATCGGTGTCTTACTATACTGAATTCACTGATCGGTATTAACCAGGATCGGTGTCTGACTATACTGAATTCACTGATCGGTATTAACCAGGATCGG
>JAACJT020023291.1:4816-23944 GCA_009936485.2 Gymnarchus niloticus | reverse complement strand
GGGGGGGGGGGGGGGCTGCGGCGGGGGGTCGGGTTGGGTGGTGGTGTTGGGGGTGGTGGGGGGGGGGGGGGGGGGGGGGGGGGGGGGGGGGGGGGGGGGGGGGGGGGGCGGTCTCCTCTGCTGCAGCGGAGGCACCGTTCAGGAGGAGACGCCCATGCGGAGGAGACTGGTAAACATGAAATGCTTATTTGACACTAATGCATCAAGGCGTTCTTTTTGGGCACCTCTTGCAAAAAAACTAGAAGGGCCAATGAGAGAGAATGGTCAGTGACACTAAAACATAATTCTCTTTGTTCTTGACACAACGGCTTCTCAATAGCCTTCGACCTCTGTTTCAGGAAGACCTGCCTCTCCACCACCCTCCTCATTTGATTATACTCAAATTCTGAAACTCACACTCAAAAACCACTTCCTTACCTTAATAATTATTCAGTATTTATGTTTGTTAAATAAAACAACAAAGCAAAACCAGGAATTTTGAAAAGATTGAATGGAATAAATTATTTTAAAAAATGCAAAAAAAATGCTGACACACTGCACCTCTCCCTTCTTCGATGTCTAATAGTGTAACTCTCAGTGTCTCAGTGCGTAATTTTCAGCAAACGTGAAGCACAGCTATGATATGAGAGGAAAGGCTGGGGCACAAACTAGGAGCCTTGATCCTGTCAGTTTGATTTTGTTGCCTGTGGTCTAAGCATCGTGTGTAACTGGCCCTGTTGTTGTGTTTAACGCCGTGTCAGCACTGACAACGAGATGCAGACGGAGAAGGGGAATACCTCTGGAGAATTTACTGAGGCATAGCTCATCTCTCAGTTGTGTGAATCCTCAGGTTCTCTGCCATATAAATTGCACCCTATCACTTACTATAATAATGAGTTTCTGTGTGCCTGGTGTTGACTTAGATGAAGCTACCACTTCTTTGTGCAACCATATCATCTCTCTGCCTAACCCCCACCCCCCACACACACACACACACAAAAGCAGTAGCTAATTGGAGATCAATTATAAATCCACTGTTAAATGTTGACCTTGGGACTGAGCCAGCCAGAAAGAGAGAAGACAAGGGAAAACTAAATAATTGGACTGAGGCAGCGTGAGGGCAGTGAGCGGGTGAAGGACAGATGAGGGAGATGACTGTACTTCCTACCAAAATTAGGCACATCAGCAGGGGTGTCCTAAGAAGATGCAGTCAACCGGATGGTGACTGCTGTGTTGCTCTGCTGTTCAAACCGCATCATCATAACCTGGAGAAAAAGGTAAGGATGAGGTTGAAAAACGAGAAATGGTAGAAAGAAGGACTGGAATGACAGAGTATTTGATTTACTTAAAGCCCCCACCCCAGCAAAACGTTGGGTCTATCACAAGAGACCCAGATCCAATGGCCTCAGTAAGCTGTGCCTAAATTAAGCCCAGGTAACAGATCAGCCCCTTCCTTTCGTCAGGAGCCTCACGTTTGCCCTTTCGTGTGTCTCTGCCCTGCCACAGCACAGCTGCATCCTCTTTTCTTGCCTCTCCTGGAACTCAAAGTACAAAGTGAGTGGGTGAGAGATTCCAGGAACTTAGCAGGGAACTGCCGTTTCACGGGCCCTTCAGTTGGCAAGGAAGTCAGCCCAGATTTGGGTTACAGTGAGGAGAATAAGTCCAGGAGTCTTTGTACTTCAGTAAATTTATGGGGATATAACCAGAAACCCACACCAGCCACATGAGGCCCCAGGCAAGATCAGACGGACTGGTAATTTGGCTCTTCTAAGCATACGGGCTGATTGATAGCTTTTATTATTCCATTCTCCTGCTGGTTGATCCAGCGGTTGGAGCGGGGATGATTTCTGCAAAGGTAGTGGGGGCACAATTACAGGAGAAGTGCAGAGAGGGACCCAGAGTGCGTAGTCATCAGCGTTTCTGCATCAGCACCTGCGTCTACCTGTGGCACTGACCGCGGCATCAGGAGCACGTTAAAAGAAGGCTGAAGGAGGAGCCATTTCAACTCAAGCACTGCTGTGAACTCATCTCTGCAGCAGTAGCTCAGCAAAGGGACTGGTCTTCTGGACGCTCAAAATGCACACCGTAGCCTCTCACTGGGTGACTTGCTGCTTCCCTGCCCACCTGGCTGCCTCGGCCCATCAATTTGCCCTGGGCATTTTTTTTTTTGGCTTTTAGTATCAGTGCAGAATTCAAGGTGGCGTGTACGTGCGATCACCGGGCACTCTGAGGATACAGTATACGCGTCAGATCGACGTGTGTACACAGCCGGCGAGGCACCTTGTACAGTTGCAGTTGGGAATTATTCCAGTAATAGCGTGGCTTGCGGGGGTGGTCTGGAAGAATTGGGCTGCAGTTTAATGTTGTCCTACCGTGCTAACGGAACACTCACTCCTGCTATTTTTAGCCCCTTTGATTGTTATATTGGTTTCTCTGCATCCAGTTTCTCCTCGAAAATGTAAACGAAACCACAGTATACAATGTCACCACGGCCCTCTGCCACACATCTCTGCCGTGACCTTTGCCTCTATCCTGTCTGTGCCATCCCTGTGTTTGTATTTACTTGCTGCTGTAACGCCTGTAATTTCCTTCAGGATCATTAAAACGCCACTTAGTGACACGTTAAGAAGCCGACAGCACGAGCCATCATTAAGACAATTTGCCATCAGGTTGCTGGCCTTTCCCCTCAAAGAAATACTACTAATTCTCTGCTAGGAATGTCAGGAGAAGGTGGATCCTGGAAAGCTCAAGGTCAGTGACCATAGCAATAGCCGGGGCTAGCCTCTTAAAGACGTGGTAGAGTTATGAGAGTCAGCGGAGGAAAATGTTGAAATGCAGTTTCTCTGTAAACATGAGGAAAAAAATTCAGTACCTCATCACTAATTTCCCCAGCACGTTGTTTCTTTTTTTTGGCACTAATAAATTATTTTAATTAATTAGACACCTCAGAAAATCTTCAATCGGAGGGGCCAACAGCTCGGTACAGCTCCCCATAAACACATTCCGTGCAGGGTGAGATACCGGGCTTTGGCAGAGCACCTGTCCATATCTTTTTTTGTGTTCTGATGTTTCTCCAAGAAAACAGCCTATATTTTACCTCCTGATACATTGCTGCAAGGTTTCCAGCAGTGACTACGCAGTGAAGTCGAGTGTAACCCACACAGAGGCTATTATTACACGATATTCTTACAAAAGTGCACGCATTAACCCATTAAGTGCTCTCCAGACATCCGCGAGGTTAGGACTGCTACTCGGCATCAGCTGGATACCTGGTGTATCTGTGTACATGGCAGACACGTTTAGTCTCTCCACACGTAAACTGCCATCTTTCAAGTTTATCCAAAATGCAGCACGTAACATTTTCAGTCAGAACGCAGGATCATTTGTGTATCAATAGACCATACGCTGGATGTTCTAGCCTTCAAAAGGAAGTGTAAAAATGTTTTATATCTGCCCACCCAATGCTCGTATCCTTATCTTTTATGTCACTATATAATCATTTGTTGTTTATCTAGTTCCCCTGGGGGTGGCAGTTAATGTAAGAGGTCCACGGTCAGCCCCATAAAACACAGTTCAGACATCTAGCAGTGCGTGACCTTCAGGAGTCACCAAACAGACGTGCTCTTCTCAGACTGGGTCTGCTACAGTTCTGGATATCCAAACGGAGCTTCTTATCCCTCAAGCCTTTGCTCCTTTTGCTCTTCCAGTTGTCTGGCACGAAATGCAGCGATTAAGGAAATGTTCCAGTGCGTCATTTTTCTTCCGAGGCTTCGGTTAGTAATCAAAATCTGCAATCGGCGTAATCAATGTAAATGACATCATTTCAAACATACAGTTTGGTTATATTCAAGGAAAAACAAGCCCATTCGGTATGCATTGCATTTGTCTTCATATCTTATCTGTACATGTTGGGGGTACCTGGACATCCAAGAGGAAATCAGTGAAGCCATCACCACTTTGCTGATAATAGAAAAAGTTATTCTGATTGCCTTTCGAACCCAAACCACACTCCTAGGCCTTACTGTCCCATTTGGAAAGCCAACAATTTCCAAGGTCTTAAAATAGTCATATAGGTCTTAATATAGTGTAATAATCTAATCATGGCTTCACGCAAACATTTAAGTAGGTTGAAATGAATGTCGATATTACACTGATAAACTGCAGAAACCAAATGTCAGTCAACTTTCCAATTTAAATGACATTATGTACCAGGAGCGAATCATCATTTGGTTTCTTTATTTTGAATGACTGATCTCTGCATATATAGTACCAGTGAATCAAACATCATTCCTTAGTACACTAACTGACAATGACACAATACATATGCTGTAATGGAAATAATGAAAGTCATTTCCAAAAACCCTTGCATTATTAAGCTGTACAAAAGAGGCAACATCAACAGGCTAATGAGCCCTGCATTTACCACATTTAGTTCCAAATTATACACACACCCTAACCATTAATGCGTCCATGCATTTTTAGCAACTGCTCATTCAACCGACAGTCACTGTGCAGCTAATATTGAGACATACATATTGACCTGATAAAACTCCATTTCTTGTTGAATGGAAGAAATGTAATGGAGAGATACTGTTTAGCATTACATTTAATATTTCTAATTCAGGTCAGATCTTCACTCATTTTCAACTGCTTTTACAGTACAGGTTGTGGTGACCAAGAGTCTGTTCTACAAAAGAAAGGCTTTAATACTGGGCCATCCTGGACAGGAACCACGTCTATGAATGGCCCACTGCACACATTCATTAACACTCGGTCACAAAATAAAGTCAATTTATAGACATGTCTCAAGATTATCCAAGGATATAAAAGAACTATATAAACATAAGGAAGAAAATAAAAAAACATGGGACTGGAGGTTAAGATGGGAAATATTGATAAATATATACAGCCTTATTTGTCAAAACTAGCAGCTACACCTGATTATCTGATTTAGCATGATTAAAGGCGTTTTATTTTAGCAACAATTTGTGGGTGCCATAGATATGCTATGTGATAATAACACAAGGTGATTGTTAAAGTATCACTCTCTCTGCCTATTAGACAGATGACAAGAGCTAAATTAATTGCGAGCATAACCTGAGTGGTGCCTGTACTTCAGCCTTTCCTGCTTCACAATAATGAACATGAAAAATTATAATTACTTCATTTTACCATGCTTGATTTACATTTTTCACCTCCGTAAATGTGTTTATGTAGGTGGGTGAGAATGAGAGGGAGCCTCTGTGTATGACTATCTGGTTGGGGAACGGCTGCTGAAAACCATTCACTCATCCATTTTCCAGCGGCTTATTTTGGTCTTGTTGTGGGGGGAGGGAGCTGGAGTATATCCCAGGCAGCATATGGCACAAGGTGGGGTTATACCCTGAATGGCATGCCAGTCCATTACAGAGCACATGCACAAACATACATGATGCATGGAATTTTTAAGAGGCACTCAAGGAGCACTAAAATCTGAGCTAGGAGAAATTGTCTTGAAGCAGCCTTGCATAAAGCAGCCTTCTTTGATGGAAGTGGAATGGGAATCAGAGTTGAACTCGTGCTCACCTTGAGTTAGTCATTCAGATTATTCTTGCTCCTTTGAATGCAAAAGATCTTGAGACAAGAGGCTAAAATTAATAATCGAGTGTAGTCTCATGCCTACAAGTGTACCTGTAGTTGGATCTGTGACCGCTTACAGCATCTCAGTACAGGGGCTAAAGTCACTGAAATAGAAGTTTTATATCATGAAACTAAAATTAGCAGTGAATGAATGAGGTTAAAACACACATCCCTCTCTGGTCTCTCTAAAGTGTCTATAGGATGTAACCTATACTTCCTGCGAGATGCTCCTGACTCTCCCTGACCCTGTGATGAATGAAAGGTTATGAATGAAAAGATATTATGTTAGAGCAATGCTGTACCTTTGCAGAATACCGTGTTACATGGAAATCATGATTTCAGAACCGTCAACACGTCAACAAAAGGCATCAATATCTCTATAACTCCATTGAACTAATAAGAAAACCATAACCAAAAAGATTTTTTAACACCCCCCCCCAACATGCATTTTGTACCACGTGGATGCAATTTTGTGGAAGTAGCAGCATGGCCAGCTGAGAAATAGTGCAAATGGTGACAGCTCATGACACACCACCGACACAAACACACAACGCTTTGTGCTGATGTTTCGATATTTTTAGCATATGCTTTTTTCCCGAGGCAAAGAGTGCATACAACTACGGTAATGTGTACATATAACATTTACAATACGCATAACAATAGGGCAAGGAGCTTAGACAGTACTCTTCCACTGGTAACATTGTACACTTGAAACCAATGTTTTGAATTTGATGCAGGATTTAGTCGGTGGAGTAAAAAACCAATATGGATGATACTCAAATGTCTTAGAAGTAAAAACAATCAAGCACAGAGTCATTTTGGATACAAAGTCCAGCATGGAAGATGTTGTGGTAACCTAGCTATGAGATGGCACGGCCCGACATCTAGGCTGTCAGAACATTAAATTAGACCCAGAAGCATTGGATGTTGTACTGCAGGACCAACTCACAGACGCCATGTACTGAGTGAGCATGAGGTTCTGGTCCAGATTGCTGCTGAGTGGTTTTCTTGGTAATTTGTAGCGACAGCATTATCGAATTGTTCAAACAGATAATAAATAAAACACGATGTACTGGAGACAAACACACAACAATTGTCATCTATCATTTACCCAGTCTGCCCAGAGAGGCCTTATTTGCTTTAGGTATCATCTAATAAGTATTGGGTTTGTTTTGGTAACAGCATGACTAGAATCTATGCATCTACAGTTTACAGATGGTAGGTCGGGTCAGAAGAACACTGTTGTTAGTTCATGAGCCACCAAGGTGCAGCAAATCATCTGTCAGCATTGGCGTAGTGTCTCAGTGTGGTGGGTCTGCTTAACCGTGTGGAAGGCAAAACCGGATGAAATTTGCTTGGAGGGAAGCGACCGTCGGCGAGTCGAATCCTATGTGGTGTGAATAAAACTGAGCAAAAGGTCTGTGGGGTCGTGAGTGCGGGCTCTCAACAATGTGGACTGGTCAGCTAGACTGCTGACTGGACAGTTCTGTGATTTGATCCAGTGCCTATGTCCACGTCATCCTAGCTTCCCAGTCATATGGGAGGCGGGCTGTGAGCCTCCTTGTCAATCACCATTCCTCCCTCCAGCTTTCTTTAGCTCTACATCGATCTCACTGTCACGGATGGCGAAGAATCAAATAACGCACACTGCCTCATCAATAACGTCTTCCAGAGGCCCACATTCCCTTTGCCTGCAGTGCGTTATGAGCCTGCAGAGTTCAGTCACAGAAGAAACCCGCCCCTATCCCAAGAGAGCTCCGATTTCGAGATTGTTATGTACAAGGCATACAGATGGTGCAAACACTGCATTGAAATTCCTACTTGAAATGTTGCTGTCTTGATAATGCAAAAATGAGACAAAATAGCAAGCAAATGAGCAGCTAAAGGAAAAGAAGAAACTGTAATAAATTGAATTACAAGGATAAGAAAATAAAGCAACAGAACCGGAGAACCGAGACCCTACTGACTGTCAAATCAATTCAACTTAATTTTATTTATATTGTGCTTCTAACAACAAGCATTGTCACAAAGCGCTTTATATAGTCCCGAGCCCAAGGTCCCCAGGAAGTACATCAAGGGCAACACTTCTTCAGGAGGAAGAAACATTGGGAGGAACCAGACTCAAGGGAGAAGCCCATCCTCCACTTGCCAGCACCAGGCAGGACAGGCTCATTAATACAATACAGTGAGGTAGAACAATCTGATATTTGCATGACTTTTCTTGCATGCTTCTGTGCAAACCATGTTTCATTTCAGGTGTAGTCCTTGTACATCTGTCAAATGACAGAAGTCTTTACAGAGATGCAGCACAGACAAATCACTGCAGTATTCAGATGGTGTGAAAAAGCAAATCCCTAAAAATCATTGCTCATTTCCAAACACAGATTTCATTGTGGAGGCAGAGGGATGTTATTTACGTATTAATGCCTTGAAATCGACAGAGAATAAAGCTCTAGCCTTAACAGCTCTGTGGGTAACAGTAACCTCATACCTCCAGGACTGAGAGTTCAAAGCCCACCCCTGCTGTGTGTGTGTATAGTGTTGTGCATTTCCTACAGGAATTCTCATACTGATGCACAGTGTAAGGACAGTCTAGATGAACTGGCAGTCTGTGTATGTGTGTCTTCAAATGGATTGACATCCCATCCAGTGTGTTTCTCTGCCTTTCAGTCCTTGCTGCTTGAGATGGGTGCAGCTCCCCCTGACCTTGTTCGAGATAGACAGATGGATATTATAGTGCTTTAAAACAATGTCTTGTCAGTTTTTTTTTATGAACAGTACGTTGATTTCTATATGCCAGGAAGCGGGAACTAGCCCTAATTTTAACACAGCACAAACCAAACCACTTCCCCTACTTGGAGGTGTGCTCAGAAGTACACAGAAAACTCAAGCGCCTGGGGACTCGGCAATTTTTTAACAAAGTGATAGACGTAATTTCCGCGGTGAAAGACATTAAAGAAGAAAATTAAAGAAAACGCAGCGAGCGAATGCGCAGCGTATACGGAGCGCCGAAAGGCTACACATGAAAGCCTAAAAGAGATTCGGGCAGAGCGGCACCTTGTCAAAATATGTTGTGAAAATGTGACAAGCAGGGAGACGCACACTTCCCCACGAATAACAATAACGAACTCAGCTGTCGTCAAATTAAAGAAAACACGAGAATACAGAGCTCTGAAACACTGGCAAATCCTTTGTTGCCGTCTCGCAACTTGACAAACGAGAAGCCGCTCTGCCCTGACGCCGACAGGCGTGACAGCTCGCGACCGAAGAACGCGACCAGTAACGCAAATACAGACGCGGTCTTCCGTAGTTCGGACTTCTCGCAGGTGCAGATGATTGCGAGGTGTTGATTGGTGTTCACTGGGCAGCTTTGTCCAATCAGAAAGACGCGCACAATCACGTGACTCAAACGATCTTGCCGGTTGGGAGAAACGATACAGAGGGGGCTGGACCTGTGTATAGCGGGACTGCGATAATTAGACTAGCAGATGTAACGCTTTAGTGAGTGCAGCGTGAAGGCGACGGCTGCGGCGTCGTTGTCGCTTGTCTAGGCAGATATTTTTGTCGGTCCAGGGTCGCATTTCGCTGCGCTGTTTGAAGGCATCTACTAGAGATGTCGGCTGTATATAGCTATAACATGGTAGTTGTAATATGCTGCTAATGTTGCGCTGCAGGTGCGATCACATAACCTATTTAATTTGAATTATGTTAATAGCGTTATAACCGAATACGCGGTATTCTGTTTAATGGTTTTTTTAAAATTAAACGCTAATGAGTAGTAGCCTTTTACAGCCTTATGTTGGGGCACTGGAGGCAAAGTAATGAAGTAATTAAAGGCTAAAAGAGCTCATTTAATGAGCAAGGTTGCCTTTGGCGTTCCGTTGCGCTAATGTCGTCTTAGCAAAACGATTTATGATCTACAGAAAATCCGTTAGGTGGTGAAATATATATGGCGCAAGTGTGTATGTTTACATAAGAGCTCATATATTAATATTTAATTTACACGACCTGTCACGTATTATTATCCATACATACACTCACACGTGTGTCATTTCACTAATTGTCACATGAAGTATATGCTGCCTGTCATTGAAAAGCGATAAACAGGCGGTCTGTGTACTTTCGCACGGTAAGCCAAAACATCCGAATTGTCCACAAGTTTCGTCGTCGATTAGTGTACATCCCCCCCCCCCCGTGCTGTACGGTCCCGCGCTGGCTGTCACTCGGCTCTGTGTGTGCGCGCGCGCGCGCGTTCACGGCCCCGGCAGGCTCTCGTGCCAGATTGTGCCCCAAAAAGCGACGAGCGAGCGGCTCGCGCTGTAACCTTCAAGAAAGTAGCGACGGGAAACTAAACCGAAATATCCGCTCCGATACCAGGCTGCACATTTCGGATTGATCATAGTTACCCGCAACTCAGTGAGTAGAAGCTAACGTGGGGTTTCTGTAAGTTGTGCTCTTTGGGGGGGATGAGGAGGTGTATGTACGCTGTAGCGATCTATTAAGGTGTCTATAGATAAATTAAACACGAGGCAGGATTCGTTTCTCTCAAGCGGCAGATCTCGTCTTTTGGAAGTATTACTTAAAGAATTATTGTGCAAACATAAACCACATAGCTGGCTGTGACCTACTGCAATCTAGGTGAGCGTTTGCATCGCACAGTAAGTCCTCCGAATTTTTAGGTGTTCATGTGGCTGAAATATTAAAATCTTTATAATAATCTGATTAAATAAACCCAGGAGAACAGATGCGAGAATACCGTCAACAGCCCGTTTCGCTTTCGGCGACCTTTTCATGTAAACGGGAATGCTGTAGAACATGAGAAAGTAAGTATACCGGCTTTTCCGGAACTCGTACCTTTCATCGTTTCGA
Organism: Gymnarchus niloticus; assembly: GCA_009936485.2. NCBI lineage: Eukaryota > Metazoa > Chordata > Actinopteri > Osteoglossiformes > Gymnarchidae > Gymnarchus > Gymnarchus niloticus. Next base: position 13,477 of record JAACJT020023291.1, on the reverse strand, counting down.
AACGTAAACATTCTTCAGGGTAGCTGCTGTCTTTAGCACTTGTGTGTGTTCCCGGTGAATTTCCATTTAAATTGTTCGGCGATCGAAGAAGTTTGCTCATTGTGTGCTGCTGTATTTCCTATATTGCTGCGTAGAGACACTAAAGAAGGATCGTCATTCAAAGGTACAGTGGCTCATCCAGATCATTCAGGCTTATCATTCAAAGGTACAGTGGCTTTTCCAGATCCTTCATTCAGGCTCATTATTCAAAGGTACAACAGTGGCTCATCCAGATCCTTCATTCAGGCTCATTATTCAAAGGTACAACAGTGGTTCGTCCAGATCCTTTAGTTAAGGTCATCATTCAAAGGTACAGTCGGTTGTCCAGATCCTTCATTCAGGATCATCATTCAAAGGTACAACAGTGGCTCATCCAGATCCTTCATTCAAGATCATCATTCAAAGGTACAACAGTGGCTCATCCAGATCCTTCATTCAGGATCATCATTCAAAGGTACAATGGCTCATCCAGATCCTTCATTCAGAATCATCATTCAAAGGTACAACAGTGGCTCATCCAGATCCGCCCATCCACCCGGTGTCAGCAGGTGCTTCTCAATTTTCTGTGGTAGCGGACATATTTCACGAATATTTTCACTTCTTGCGGGCGAGTGCAAAGTCGGTCATCGCTGGGTTATTTTGAGATTTGCGGCGATATAACCAGTTTTTTAACCCGGGGCGAAAGTGAAATATCGGTGAATCGACCAGTCACATTTTTGACATTGAAAATGAATATAGTTCGATAACTAGTTCATTGTCTTAGAGCTTTCACGAAAGCATGACCTTAACACGGTTTACGGGTAATTGCATCCAGTTTCGATTTTTTAATGTCGCGTATAACATCTTAGTAATGCAGTTCATCTTCAGATTTTATCAAGTTATGCGTGACAAAATATAAATGTTTTAATTGGCATTAAAAAGTCATCTCGCGAAATCACATGTCAGAGGGGTTTGAGAAGCAAACTAAAAGGAAACGTGCACGATCTGGTCAGTACCCGCACCATACTCTCTGCATGTTTGATTGCGGTCTGTAGTCAAAGGTGCGTGAACGTGTGGTGATTCGCTCATTGTTGCAGTCCTGAAGAAAGGCTTCGGCATGCTCAGTGGTGGGCGGACATGGAGTCTTGGGGTGAACACTAAAACTTCACCTCTGCTTCTCTTGACATTTCTTTGTTTCTACTGTTTCCTGCTTGGTAAAGTGGCTTTCAAGAAGAATCTCAGTACAAATTATTGGTATTTTCTGATAGTGGTCACAATGAAGCATATTATTATTAGTATTTTATTCATCAATGTTTTATTTTTAATTACATTTGGCATTTTTTAACTGAATTTTACAATATTTACGTTGTCATATTGCCTGTTGAGCTGTATAGCCAAATCTAGGAAATGTTAATGAAGACATTTTACATCTGAATATTCCATTAGAAGTACACTTAAAAAGTTAACATTGGCCTTAACTGTGCATTTGATTGTTTAATTTAATGAGTGTACAGACAAGCCTCATTGCATATTGTTCTATCACCTAGTTCTAATTCTCTCAAAGACAGGGATTTCTGTTGTGTTTTATCATCATTTGAATCCAATCTACTAACATATGCAACCATCTGAGGGTTGAATCCCATGTCTATTGTACATTTCTTGTTTTGAATTTAAACAGGAAATATGTGGATGCATGGATGGATAGATTTCCTGTTTGTTTAATTTGTCTTTTGTTATGCTGTAAAATGCACATTTGGTGGAAAGCAGTCAGCAGGTTTGCAAGGTGCTCAGCACTCAGCAGTACTATTGACCTGTACTTTCCATCACGACTACATGCAGGCTTACTGACGGTCACTTACCCTCTGAGGCTGGTGGCTCATTGGTCATTCAGTCTTGTTTAATAAGATCCACTGATACGTTCACTCAGTGCGTGGATGTTCAGAGTATGGTAATGTGGTGATGTTCTTTCGTTCAAGAGATTTGCACTTATCGATGTTCCAGGTAGTTACATCCTCCATGAATGTGGAGTAGCATTCAGGAACTCACAGGTGGAGTTCAGTTTGGAATAACTTTTCCTGTCTGGAACTTTCTGAATAACTCAGTTGTGAGGCTCAGCTTGTTTTTTGTTGGGTTTTGTGTATTCTGTGGGTTCTTGAGGGATACATCTCATCATCTTCATGGATTCCACACCATGATGGCAGATCAGAACTGGAGACTTCCAGTTCTTTTGCTCAAACACACTTAGAAGTGTAGTCTGCACGTTTGTCATTGCTGGTGTTAGCGTTTGTGGAAATCATCTTTAGGTGCTGTTGCGTGATGGGAAGAGTGATGAGAACCTTTGCTCGGCAAACAAGTAACTTTTGTTTGCTGAGAAGGTATTGCGTGAACCGTTCTTTAATGCTTGAAAACACCTTCAGGTTTCAGCTCATTTCCAAGTGATGGCTCCTATATATATGGACCAAGTCACTGGGACGTAGTCTACATCAAGGCGTGTTAGCGGAGGACATACACTTGAACATGTCTGAATGGGGTATGAAAAGTTACCCACAGACCAACATTCTGGAATAGACACTCGCAGTTGTCTTTTGCAGTTTGTGTGCAGTGTGTATTTAAAAACACATGGACAAATGTAGAAAACAGTTCACCAATAACACAGAGCTGGGAGGTAAACACCCACATACGCAAGGTGAAAATGCATCGCTTACACACGCATTCTTTCGGAATATAGCCATGTAAAAGGTTACTGAGCCTGCGGGGGTGTATTTGGTGTTGGGTAAAACATGAGGGGCCAAGGATCAGGCCTGAGGAGCTTCAGTGGAGCTGTGGACAGATTTTTCTGGAGCCAAGAACGGAGGCTGCTGCTGACTAGCCCACATTTTTAGGAAGTCAGCAAATCTTCCCGAAGCTCTCCAGAGAGTGGCTGCTCTCTGAGTTTCACCATAACTTGGCATGGACACGGCCAGCAGGCGGAAAGTGCTGCTTGTAAACAGCACAGGCAATGTGCGCGGGTTTGAGGACACCAGACCTGGCATGGCCTTGTAAGGCATTTCAGTTGGGGTATGGGGGAAGTGGAGAGCCTGTTATTGGCTGGGATGTTACCAGGACTCCAAATAAATAAAATAAGGCTTAGGTGACAGGTTGTATGCAAAGACGATTTCTGCTGTGGTGAAACATGTTTTCCATTAATGAAGTCCAGACTAGCTGCTGCTATCCTGTATTTGGGTGCTATTTTTTTCATAATCAGCTCTTCTGAGACCGTATGTAGCTTATTAGTTGTAATCGGACTCATTAGCTAATATTAAACCTTCTTGCAGACAGATCATTGTCTGGAGAGTGCAGAGTGGTTATTTTGCTATTGAAGTCCTGTGGTATGAACAGTTACTAATTCAGTGTTCTGCTCATCAGGTTACATACATTTGTTAAACCAAACAAACAGTAGCCTAAGAGTCAAAGCAATTACACAAAGCACATTGTTCCACACTAACCAGTTGCTGAGCTTGACAGTGGGCAAGTGGTTGTGGTGGTCTTCACTGCTGCCTTGATTCTTCAACCAGAAAGGCATTGCAGTTAGAAATAGGCGATAATTCTGGTGACGTGGTCCTGCGGTTTACTTTTCTTACGCGTAATGCATTGAGTAATTCCCCAATATGGAGGGATAAGGTTGTTGTGGTCATGACTTGTTACTCAAGTGGATTTCAGGACTATTTATCATCTAAATCTGTTTCTTTTATTCAGTACTTGGAGCTCTGTAACAGCAAATTTATGTCCCTAAACACATGGCTAATTTAGGTAGGATATCTTGAATGACGTATTGGCTCAGCAGTCGGCCTTTCAGCCTCTCACATTCAGGGTTGGGCATTCAGTTCCTGCCATTGGTTTTGCGTATGGACGGCTCACATGTTCTTCCTCTGTGTTTGTGTGAGTTTGATCTGGGTTCTCCGGGGTCCTTCCACAGTCCAGAGACATGCACTTAGGAGCCTCTAAATTGTTTTTAGTGTGTGAATGTGTGCACTGGAAGGGGCAGGTGTACCCCATTCGGACTGTCTTCTGCTTTGGTTTGCTTCCTAGAATAGGGAGTACTCCAAACGACCAATCAATGCTGTGTTGTGAAAGCCTCAATTAGTACCAGCATTGATTTAGTTCAGGATACTCCTGCTCACCACAGGTTTTGAAGCCTCCTTTAGCGCCAGCATTGATTGGTTAGTTCAGGATACTCCCGCCCACCACAGGTTTTGAAGACTCCTTTAGCGCCAGCATTCACACGCCGACTGTTGCCACACCACATTGTTCTGACATCCTACCTGGAATGTAGTGTTTCAGGATTTGGACTGGATCAATCACTTTAATAAATGCCACTTTTGTTTTTCATTTTTTTTCTTTTAATGCCTTCCCCCTGCTCACATGACCACCCTCCATGTAAACAGTTCTTGTTTATTCATGCTTAGTTCCCGCCTGATTAAACTAAGGAAATGAAACTTGGCAAAGAGGGCCAGCTGAGCTGAAAAAGGGGAATGCCAGACAGCGAGAGCCCTCCCATTTGAGAGCCAAAAGAAGACTTTTGTCTTATTTGCAGATGTACTCTTTCAGTTGGCCGGTTTGTTCAGTTACGGGTCTGTTTTAGAGATCTTGTTTTTTTTTCCCAATGCAAGCTATCAGCTTTTGTCTTTGGATTTCTTAATAACAGCTAGCAATATATAGCTTGTTACTGTTTGCTTAGAGAACTGATTGTGCCTTTATAATGCTGTAGTCCTTATCCAGAAAGAAAGGGAGATGTGTTTCAGCTTTCCACGCTTTAGACCCTAATTGGTATTGCAGCCTTTTAAAGGAAATGTCCTATGACAGTAAATCACAGGCATAGTCACGTCAGGGCAGTCAACCTCCAGAACCTCCATCTAATTTGACAGAACACTGTCCTCTTAAGAAATTATCGCCTGTCGATTTCTGTCCTTGCTAGTTATACGAAGTATTATGAAAACAAAAGCTAGTGGCCGCAACTGTGCGTGTCACTTCCTCACTGTGGCAGTGGGCAGAACCTCACCCTGGCAGACTAAAGATTAAAGACATTGTGATGCTGTTTTTATGCCAACATGATTGGGACACAGGCGAGCCACAACCAGGATGCACCGAGACAGAGGTCCCAGATGGTGAATGCTTGAGATAAGCAGGGTGAGGTTCGAGAGCTGTTCATTTGCAGAAATATAACAGGGCCAGTTTATAAGCACAGGCTGTCAAAACATGTTAGCAGCTGAACAACGGGATAAACTCATGCATTACTTTCAATGCAATCAAGCTACAGAAGCACCACTGTGGTTATAGATAAGTGATTTAAAACAAAAAGTTCAACGTATAAGCCTATGTGTTGTAATTTCCATACAAAAAGATGCATTATATGTACGTGAATGCAGGTGCATTTTACAGATCCAGAACAATAAGACGTCTGCTTTTTTTGTCCCTTTTTTTTAATCGGATATAATTATTTCTTTGAGCCTAGGCATAGCTGGCAAAATATAATTAGCACTAGATTTATGTAATTATAAGTAGCTTTTGTTCTTCCTGATTGTGATCGTTCGTAACATTTCGAGGTCTTATTTTCAGCTTTGTTATCTGGCGGTTGTGTGGGGCAGTAATTTGCCAACACCTGTCTCCGCTTCTGTCCCCAAATCGGGTGCGTTTGTCCCAAATCCATCTTGTTAGCAGGCTGCTTGTCTTAGCCCGTTCAGCTAACTCGGACGTGTCGATCACCACAGTCAGCGTGCTCAGATGTGCCTGTAAACAGCTCCAGGCCTGTCTTGACATGTTCATACCTGCCCCTGCGTGTTTGTGGCTGCCTGCGGCTGCCCCGGAATTACCGCATGTTTCGTGTGCCTGCACAAAAGCCCTGCTTTCTGCAGGGACCCGGCTGCATGTTACCTGCAATGTCTTGTAAGATATCAGTTGCTGTATGGTTTTGTAGTCTTTGTCTGCTGAACCAGCCTTTGATTAGACACGTGTTTGAATAGTTTAATTCTGTATAGTTTGAGTAATTAAAGATCTAGATTTTTTTTTTATACTGCTTGTCCACAGTTTACCAGAATTTACTGTAGGGTGAATTTATAACGGGTCAGATTAATAAGTGCCCGTATTTTTTGTATAGCCTATATAAAGCCATTTTGGTAATGTACTGCTGTTTTGTAACTGCAGCTCTTGCCAATCCCACACATCTGACCTGTATGTCCGGATTATTCCCACTAATACCCTCAGGCACTCCCAAAGGCCTTTGTTTTATATTATACCATTATCATTTAAAATCTTGCTGTTTTAACTTTGCATCTCCTGTTTTTTTTTTTTTTTTTTTTCGGTAAAGTCGAAGCCGCACTTGTTCCTGTTCCACCCCGTTCCACCTGTTCTGAGGCTGAACGCCGTGAATGTGTTAAAGGATGATTAAAGAGTGCTTTCTGAGCAGCGTACCTGCTGCGTAACACAGCCTGAGGCAAAAGGTGCCGGGAAGGTGGTGGAGACTCGGCCGGGGTGCGAGACTCCAGGGTGTCTGAGCCACGCTTAACTGGCCGCACTGGCTGTATTTCGTCAGAGCCTGACAGAAGGAGGCATGGTGACTGAATAGCAAAGGGTTCGGCTGCTCTCATGTGCGAGACCAAGAGTTCCTCACAAGCACTTAATCCCAAAGTGTCTGGCTGTTCACTGAGCTGGAAAAAAGGGGGGGGGGGATCAATGTTTTTTATCAGACTTTTGAAACCCTGTAATTGTTTACTGCAGTTTGGCTTTCGGTGAAGAGCTGCGTTTTGTGTTTATGAGCGGTCGGGCACGGCTGACAAATCCGTGCTTACATGTCTCTCGCCTGCGAAGGTCCCTTACGCCCTTGATGGAGAAATCAGCTGCTGGTGGATGACACCCGTGGTCTCACCGGTCATTCTCTGTTGACTGGGATAAAGCTCGGTGGTAATGGCACTATGGTCTTCTGAAAAGCTGAGGGAAGACCTGACACTATTTTAAAAGGACATCAGATGTAAGAGAATACTTAAGAATTGTTGTTGTGGAGATGTGAATTTTCCTCAGGAGTGCTATTTACCAGTAGAGAACTATTTTTTTTTTCTGATTATAAGCATGCATTCCCTCTGAGAACACTGGCGTCAGTTCCTCTGGATGTCCCTCAGCCTGAAACTTTCTATTTTCAGTTTCTCTTCACACCTCTTCCCTTCCCCTCTGTCTCACGTTCCCACTTTGTGTACATTTTTATTGTAAGTGTTCCCAGTGGAAACATTCCTGGTGTTATTGCTTCCTTCAGAGCCTGCTGTCGTCCTCTGCTATTGGACCCCATGCTGCTCAGAGTGTTCTGCTGGGCACCCAGCCTGTATTTACCATGTGTTAACTAAAACTACCACTGCTGAGTGAGTCAACGGTCAGCTAGTTGTGTTACTTCTGCTTTGGTGTTTGTGTGTTCCTCTTTTTTTCTTTTCAATGGTTGGTTCCTGTGATACAGCCTAAACTATAAATGAAACATTAAATCCTGTGTTTATCTCAGGCATCTAGCTAAACCCCGAAGCTGGAGTCCATTGTGGTTTCAAGCGGACAGTTGAAATGTGCCTTGTGACGTAAGGGAGCTTTTGAGGCTGTACAGCTCTGGGGCTGGCATGCAGCAGTCATATGGTAGTCAATGGGTCTTGGGTGGTCTTCACATGGGTCCCAACTTCATTGTGTGGTGCGACTGGGAGAAGGCCGCTGGATGCCGTGGTGACCTTGACCTGGAGAAGGGCAGCTGCTCTCAGTCAGAATGAGTGCCATCTGGGCTGTGGAAGGCAGCATTATCCGGATGGCAATGGAACTGTAGGATCCAGCAGGGATAGCAGTGACAAGGACAGAAGGATACCCCCCCACTGGTACAATCGTTCAGCTCCTCGCATCAATCAGCCTGGTTCTCTGACTGATGTTTAACACCTAACCCTGTTTCATACCGGTGCACTCCCTGGTATCTTCTTCACAATGAATTAAATTGTCATAATCCTAAGATGGTATTGAGAGGTCCTGTTGTAATGAGTTCTTGGATGCTGCCTTTAATACAGCATTACTACACACAACAGTAGAGTCCTGGCTAGCAATTAAATATGGAAATCATGGTTTTGAAGGTAAAGAACTTTGTTTCTTAACTTTTTGTTTTATAAAGCGGGTAACCTGTCGGTTTGGTAAAAAATTTTTTACAGATGAGCTATAGCGCGGGGAGTACGGTATAGGAACTGCTGGTAGGAGTTATGAGGGACTGTATTTATTTACGTCAAGCACAGCTGGTTTTGCCAGTTGGGTTTGCATTCTTGTTTAGAGCTGTAAATAATGTACAGTCCCATGTTTTAAGAGCTCTCAAGGTACACAGGACAAAAAAAAAGCACAAACTCACAGGAAATTTGCATACAAATGCAACTGCACACACACGAACAGTAAATTCCACGCCCTTTGAGTTGGGCGATGCCGCTATCACGTTAACGGAAACCATCCTACAGAGCGAGGCTTGGGCTGACCTCCCATGTGGCCAGTCTATTTTTGGCACTCTTTTTCTGTCGTGTGGATTGTGATCCACCTGCGCCTCACCCCCCCCCCCCCCCCCCCCGCCGAGGGCGGGCGGCCCCCCCCCCACCCGCCCCCCCCCCCCACAAA
>JAACJT020023290.1:0-23949 GCA_009936485.2 Gymnarchus niloticus | reverse complement strand
AGAGGGGACGGCAGAAGATGAGATGGATAGACAGTGTAGTGGAAACAATGAATATGAGTTTGGGCAGGCTTCGAGAGGCGGTGGAGGACAGGGCGGCCTGGCGTGCTGTGGTCGATGGTTCCGCGAAGAGTCGGACACAACTGCGTGACTAAACAACAACAAATAGTGAGACATAATATAAATGGGGAATGAGAGAGAACCATGTCAGAACAGATATTTTGCTGCAGAGGAATGCAAGAGAGGGTCTGTGCAAATGCATCGAATCACTATTTTGAGAGTTACACATGGAAGAGATGAAACCAAACAATCAGAGGTATTATACGCAACAGCACCAGTGGAGGTTAATCTGACGTGTCAAACATCTCTGCAGACTGAGGTCCCCAAAAACTAGGAAAGAAGACCTCCACATAGATTCTGAACAGATTCTTCAAATAGAGGTGCATTGTAATTTAATTACATTTTATATTTAATGAGTCAGTTTATTGTGAAAAGTGTTATGTAGGTAAAAACTTAGACAATATCTTTAAAGGATTCCCACCAGTGGATAGTAAGTACTACATCTCCTCTCCTGCAGACGATGCCTGCTGGATTCTCTTAATGCCCAAATTACATAAAACAAAAGGGGGGTCTTTTGTCCTCAGAGCCAAGTTTATAGGATTATGGTTTTCATGTCAAATAGGAATAGGTTTAATGTATAAAAAAAGACACACAATGACGTACTTTAAAAAAAACCCAACAGCTTTTGTAAAAGAAATGACGCAGCTGACTGCATCATAACAGACTATGAACATGCTATATAGACTTTAGGATCTGGTGAGATGAAGGTAAAGTGTGCGGCCTACACAAAACTTTAGCACTATGCACCTACTAATACAGCACCCAAAGGACCCTCATTTAATGCCATGTATGGCCTCGGGTGTAACAGACTGTGTGTTGGTGGTGCTATGGGTTATGATTCTGTTCATTGCTCCTATAATTGGGTGGTTCTTGTAACTGCTTTGGGAAATGCTATATGTCAGTTGTGACACCTTATTCTGTGGGTTTGTGTAACTGTTTAAGTTCAGCAGGCTTTCACATCTGCCAGTATATCATTAGGTTTTACTGCTAAAGGTTAAGAGTTTTGAAGGTTGTGTGAAACACAGAATGCTTGAATGCTTCCTGTGCCCACTAGATATCAGGCTTCTCGATAATCATTTCCATGGAAGGAGAATTACCTGCTACTCAATATCATGGTCTGAATTATTATAATATAAACTACACACATCTGAGAATAAACGCAAGAGGTAATGGCATGTTGCTTAATAGTGCCTCTTTGAGATTATGGACATTATGTTCAATAACACAAGAAGCCACCGCAACATAGTAGAGAAAAAAAAAAAAAAAAACACAGGAAACCTAAGTTTTTTTTTGTTTGTTCTGTGTGCTTGCTTCACACTTGCATAATACAGCAGTTCCTCACCTCAGATTCAAGCAAGGAGACCTGTGGTTCACAGACAGTTACATTCACACAGCAAAACATCAGCAAATGCTCTTCATGATCGAGAGTTGAGAAAGCAAGACAAATGAATAATGATAAAGGAGTGCTTCAGGGAGCACATTAATTAGTGACACAGTTAATATACCATGTTGATTAGAAAGGATTCTCGGAAGCATTGTTTGAATAGCAAATATTCTGCAAATATTTAGTCTTTTCTAACACATCTTGTGATGCAGACCTGGCCACATCTTCAGTGATGTTTCTGGGGTTATCAGGAGGTTCAGGGCTTTCAACATCAGACTCCCTTGCACAGGTGACACAGGGTTAATTAAACCCTGACTTGTGCCCAAGTTGCACTCTCCTTCAAGATTCTCCTTTCTAATCCACAGCTACCTTGAGGCTGCTTCTGCATCCTCTGTGGCTCACTCTATGGGCCTTCTCTTGTTGGCCCCATAGATGCCAAGGATGGTGACAGTCTTACAGAAAGACTGGCCAGTGAACCCTCTGCAGCCTACTTCAATAGGCTTACACCTCACCCACCATCCAGTCTCTCTACACTGCTCCTCCAGCTCTGCATATCTTGATCTTTTCATTTCATGTGCTTCATGGATCTGATCCTCCCATGGGATAGGAAACTCCATAAGTATCACATGCTTGGAGGATCAGGAGAATAAGACTATGTCTGGCTTCAGCAGTGTTACTGTAATATCTTCTGGGGACTTAAGCTGCCTGTCAAGATCAACTTTCAGTTCCCATTCCAGTGCTGCAGCCAGTAGACCAGCAGCAAGGAAACTGAGGGACTAGTTGCTGCTGGTGACTTCTCCCCTGTTTTAATGAAGGTGATTGGTCTTGATGTTTCTAGCTGGCAGCACTTATTCTGGGTAATGGCACTGCAGATAGTGCCTGCTATGTTTCTGAAAACCTGATTGTGCTGGTACTGATATCTCCCTTCACTCAGAGCTGTCTTGCAGCAACTCAAGATGTGGTCCAGAGCACCCTTCTCTGGGCACAGCAGGCATGCTGGAGAACAGGTTGGATGGACTTGAAAGAACATTATAGACAGCCCAGATCAAAAATTTCAAGCGGTGAGACTCAGCCTTCCAAAGCTCTGGACATGACACTTTGCACTCCACCGCTTGCTCCGATCTATTCCAGGCTCCCTGTTGCCGCTACGAACTGCCCTGCCGGCTCGCTCTTCCTCAATCACTTCCCACGCGTTTTTCTGATATAAGATCCTTCTCTCTTTCCATTGTGCTTTATTGTAGCAAGGTGTTGTGCTGCCATCCAGGTCAGTCCTCCCTTGTGCTACTGTGTCCACAATTTCTCAATGCTTCAGCCGGGACTCTACCAGCTCGACAGCGTCTGCTGTCCTCCACTTCCACCTCATCCTGAACTCAATGCCAGCCTGGGCTACTTTCGGGCCGCGGGAGTTCTTGTACTGCAGTGGCTCCCTTGCATGCCTCACTTTGAATTCCTCACTCACAGTTTTAATGGGAAGCTTCAGCTTGTTGTTCTGGCCATACAGGGTAATCTTACTTAGGTTTTGAGGTAGCCTCAGCTGCTTACACAAGTATCTGTTAGTCCTTCTTTCAAAAGCCTCGATGATAGATATTGGCACATCATAGAAGAGAGGAGGCCAAAGATTTCTTTTGTGACAAAATGCCATGCTGGTAAATCCAGGCTTTGAAGTTGCCTTGGAAGCTGGATTTATCAACAGCAGCTAGCTAAGCTTCCCATTCAAAGTCTACCACTCTGATGGAAGTGGAGTCTTTGAAGCGGCTGTCAAAGATCTTACCCAGGCTCTTCACTGTTTTTTCTGTAATAGACAGTACCTGGCTCACCATCTAGTGAAAAACAAAATTTTTCAGTGAGCTTCCCTCTCTTTCACACCATGGATCTGGACTTGGTAGGCTTGAAGTCTATCTGGGCCAAGGCAATCTATTCCTCTGGCGCCTTCAGGATACAACTGCTTCTTGGGACTGATGTTGTTATCACAGTCAGGTCATCCATGAATGCCCTGATGGGTGGTTGACATATGCCAGGCTTATGGTACGTTCACACCGTGAGCAGCGAGGGCTTCAAGTGTTTGCTCTGGCCACCCTGCCTGTGAGGCTAGCGAGCACTGTGGCCACTGTCTGACGTAGATGGAATAGGTGGGGACAAGGTCATTCAGAACGCTAAGTCTTGCAAGCTTTTTTTAAAGGGGCCAGAAAGCAAATAAACGTGTACCTTATCTTTGTGCTGACTGCCAAAGCAGTATAATTTCTCAAATTGGTATTGTTGTGAGCCAGTTAATTGCATTCCTGCTTAAAATCAAACGTGCTGGAGGGAAAATGTTGCCTATAAATTGTGTTGTGCTTCTTTTCCAGTTTATCTTCTCACTATGGATAATCGTGAGGTAGTTGCTTAAATGCAGCACTTATTTACCTGCGGCAAAGACGTCGGTAACGTTAACGTCACCAACAGTTCACATTGTTTTGCATGTAATGGCACCAAAATTAGTATGTGATTTCCTTCCTTTTTTCACAAAAATATGTTACGCACTTCACAAACCCTCTTGGAACACAAATAGTTTCAGACACCTTAGCCCATGCCTCTTTATTATTTATGTCCCTGTACATAAACAGGGGCACGTCATAAATAACTGGTAAGCCCGCTACGGCTATGATCAGTTTCTCCTCCATTACGCTTGGGAACTGTTTGAACGGAACAAAAGTTTACACGCTTTTGTTCTGTGGAACTCACTCTAGCGGAGCATTTCTACATTCCGATTAGTTGCCGCCAAGCCGTGTCATAGCTCATTACCATAAAGTTGACCGAGCTTCAACTTCATTTTGATGCTTGCGTCGCACCGCACCACACCACACCACCCCACACCACCCCACACCACCTGCCGACGCGCCCTCCCATAGAGAATGAACGACTTCCGGTCGCTTTGACTCTCTCGCCGCTCGCGGTGTGAACGTACCATTAGAGAGAGACCCCTGCATGCTGCCTCAGTGAACTTAGCCGGGATGTTCATGGTGAGAGTAAAGAGAACCACTGAAATTGTACATCCAGTGATAATACCTTTCTCAAGTCTGTACCCGTCTAATTATACTACTCTACCGGAGACTCTCAACTTTCGCTTTTTATTATAACATTCCCCTAGGGGATACAAGGCTGTATAGATTTTCCCAAATTGGAAATTAATTCATTTATATTGTGAAATGCAGATACTTTTTAAATAATAATACTGTACTCACTACATTTCAGTACTCAATAACCACTGGAGTTTCTGAGAACGTATGTCACACTCACACCAGCCTACATTGGACCTACCATACCCAACTTACTCCCGTTCGTCATCCCCTGGATACTACCAGCCATGCCTCGTTAATTATCATCAAGTAGCTCCCAGCCGTGCCTTGTTGATCCCTTATATAAGCCCTGCTGTTTCATTGCCTCCTTGTGAGGTGTTGTGTACACCTTTACTGAGTGGATTGGAATCTTGTAGTTTGCCTGTGTATGACCCTGATGTTGGACTTCTCTTTCTGCTTCCTGTTTGCTGTGCCTATTGCTGCCTTGGTATTGATCTCCTGCCTGTGACAACGACTATGTTTTCTATTATCCCCTGGCTTTTGGAAATCCTTCTGGTTCTGGTTTTGACCTTGCCTGTTTTGACTACGCTTTGGAAGAACCACGGGCTTTTGGAAATCCTACCTGTTCTGGTCTTGACCTTGCCTGTTCTGACTCTGATTAACCTATCTGTCTGATTCTGTGATTGGATCCTACCATGTTCTGAATCATTACAATGTAGGTTTTTAAACATGGGTTTCCAACAGATTTCTGTACATGAGCTGTGGTATAGTTCTGTATAGTGAACAACTATTTTTTTAAAAAAAAAAAAAAAAACAACCTTGTAAACCCACGTTTTAATTTCCTTTCTTTACTTCGAACTTTTGTTTATAACTTAAACACACTTTCTGTATAATAGAAAACAAAATATCACACACTCAGCTGGACTAACATAAATGACAAGTGGATGGATATGGAGTTCAGATACTTACAATATGTAAGTACACCAGTTACATAAGCCCACAACTAATTTTAACTGCAAATTATTTCCTAGCTAAGCCATTTCTAGTGGAGCAGTATAATCCCCCTAGAGAAGGAAATGGCCATAGTGCTACTTTGACTAGATGAGGAACCTTAAGTATGATTCAAAAAAGGAACTTTCTACTTGAAGAGTTCATCTTAAGAGGGCAGTGAGTGCTCAGTAGTTTCAGCTTGTGAGTGTTCTAGTATTCTGCAATACATAACCCCTCCCCAATTCAGTCATCCGTTAACAGTCACTGTGATCTGAGAGCCGTTCTGGAAGCAACAGGAAGCAGAGCAACGTGCACAGTTAAATGCATGCTGAGGTCCTCACACACACGTGTACACAACAGCTAATGGCAGCTTAACTGAACTGAAAGGCTTTTCCTTCTAGAGAGGAAACCAGAAAGTCCACTGCAGCATGGGAAGAACACAAGCACTTTACAAACATGGGCAAAATCTGGATCCCAATCACACAGATGTCATCTGCCATTTTTTACCATATATACAGTATATGCAGTTTTTGTATGATCATAACACCTGTCCATGGCATTACTATGCATTCAAATGCAAACATGCCAAACCTACTAAACTTAATAAAAATAATATACATATATCACATTTTAAAAGTAATAGAAATTAGCATAGATCATTACATATATAGGCAAGGCTCATTTATAGAAAAATAAACCTTTCACAATTTAGTATTTCATTTCCCATATTATTCATTTGTGTTATACATTCAAACAAAAAAAAGTAATTCTATTATTTTAAAAACAGTTAGAAAGAATATAAAATGATTTGTAAGAAGAAATGGTAAAAATTTTAGGAATGATTAAAAATATTTTAGTAACTATTATTTTCAGGAATATTAAAAGATTTGTAAGAAAAATGTAAAACCTAGGGAATGATTTAAAATAATCTTACTGTAATCCCGTTGGCTGATTTCACAGCCATTGACATTCCAATGGATTTGATGGTTTTGTGAGATTCTGTAGAAAACAGGAAATACAGCTAAATTAGTGTGGACTCCTCCAATGAAGGCTTTCACCATTATACATGTGTACAGTACAAACAGAGTAAGCATAACTGTTTCTTGTTATAAATCAGTTATTACCTTGCAGAGGAAGAAGTGTGCACTTCATTTGGTTATTACATTTGTAGATTAGTCCAGTTCCATTATTTCCCCATGGAGCACTGACAATAATCCTTGATGACAAAAATATAACATAACATTATGGATTATTAGCATTAGTATGGAAACTCAATTTTTATGTGTACTTCTTTAGCAGATACTTTTGTCCAAAGTGACATAAAAGTGATGAAAACTTGGAGTCATAGAGCAGAGTCAGCCAGCTTCCAGCTGCAGTTGGGGTTAAGGACCTCCCAGGAAACACATGCACATATCCCTAAGCCACATTCCACCTCTCATCCTTCTGTTTTCCAGTTTTCCTAATAACCTCATCAGTGCCGAGTGCAAAAAGCCTGGAGCCTAACCCAAGAAACACAGGACGCAAGGTGAGGAAATATCCTGCATGCATTTTTAAAAAAGTTATAAAGATGTAGAATAGACAAACCACTATTATCCATTAATTCCATGTAGGTTTCACATTAAAACCTATTCTGTTTCTCACATTTGGTTATACATCTAAAGCAAACTGCATTAAAGAAAGCTTTAATACAACATAAAATCCATGTGATTTTGTACTGGAATTCTGTGGAGAACCTGCATGCATGTCTTTCAGCGCTGGATGACCGTACCAGATGTATTTCGTGTATGCGTTATATCCTTCGTGCAAATTGAAATAGCTATCACCATTTCAGTGGCATGCAATTTTGAATCCCTGGATCCATTATCATATTGGTTTCAGGGGCACAGAGCTAACAGCTGATTTCACCAAAAAGGACTGCTTGAACTGAGTAACCACTGCATTGCAAGTAACCAAGATTTCATTAGTCAGGTTTAAAACGGGCATCAAAAAAGCCCAAAAGGTCTTGTAAATTCTGCAGTTTATTGTGGCATTAGATTACCGGTACATTGAGAATTAGAATTTAATTATGTAAGACCTGGGAGTTTGGCTTTCAAAGGTGTCAGAATGAGAGAAAAACTATTTTCCTACTTTTCATTGTCATTTAAGAGAAGTTATGCTAAGGACTGAAACAAATAAAGGTTATCATGAACATCACAAGCCACACTTCCTCTGACTCATTTTTATATACTGAAACATTAGCAGAGTATCTGACAAGTTCAGTGTTATATTTCCCTGTGGTAAAGCATGTAGGAGATTCAATGCTATCTTTGACAGGACATTTTCTAACATGCAAAGAAGCTGAGGCACATCTAGGAAAGGAGAAAGTAGGATTCATTCAGTGGGGTACAATTTTGGAGTGTGGTGTGATCTTGGCAGTCACATGCTTGTACTGTGCAAGTGTGATTCTGTGGCTTTTGGTGGCATGCTTTCTGCATGCATAAGAGTTAAAAGCTGGCCAAAGTTTCACTTCCTTCCTATTTCAAATTTTAAGACATATACTTTTCCACGAAGTTGTCACATCTTGTTTCAGAATCACCTGGTTGTCAGTCAATGACAAGCTAGCGGTAGTAGCTATTTGCAGCTTTGTTGTCATGGCAACAGCACAAAATCTAGCAACAGTGACACCTGACGCACAGTGGTTTATGTTAACCACAGCATAAACGAAAAGTTACATACACACCCACCCTTGCTGCTACAGAATAAATTAGTAATGCTTAAGATTTTTTTGTGTGTGTAATTTTTCTGATATTTTTAAAACAATTGATGAGTAAAAATATCTGAGAAAGATTTTGTGTATGATGGAAACTTTTGAGAAAAGCAGGATAAGTTAGAAATGATTCATAACTTATCTAAGGTATAAGTTTATTTACATATTTTTGAAGTACTGTGGATTTTTCATCATCTGGTTTCTTCATTTTATATACAAATTGAAGAATTAAGAGGTATTGTGCATAAGAAAAACTTGTCTTTCATTCTAAATTAGAGAAGCATGTGCTATAAATATGTAGCTTTATATTGTATTCATTTTGTCTTTATAATGAATATAAGTGTGTGTGTAGTGTAAATAAAATAAACCAGTTTTCTGGCACAAAATGAATTTGAAATAGGAAAAAAGAGTCAACTTATATGACCACACTCTCTATAGCAGTAGTGATCTTGTTCAAATTTAATTTATAATACAATCTTTGAGACAGAAATTTGCACTTATCACTCACCATTTCTCATTTCCTGAGTTGTACTGCAGAACTTTGAATCCAAAGTAGTCCTGCTTACCCAGTTCATAGACTACAGCATTTTTCTCATCGATGTTGAATGCCATGGAATATAATCCTACAGGAATACACATAGACATGGAAAACACATTTACAGATTTCAATTTAATTTTCACTCTTACAATCACACAGATGAAAAATGTTACAATTATAGAAGGAAATACTGTAATGCTACCTGAATTTTATCACATACCTCCTAATAAAAATATGAATAAGGACACTATTAGCTTGTTTTAATTCTTATTGCTAGCTCTCTGTAGGAAGGGGGTATGTAGTCATGATGGAAGGCAGAGTTGCTGAACCAGGATTTTCATTTTGAGGACCTTCTGATTAGCTCTTACTTACACGTTATTTTTCTTTTAGTCCATAACCTTAACTGGTGAGTTGATGCCCATGTACAAAAACCCTGGCTGAGTTACAGCTCATTTGTTTACTTGACATCCAAATCAGCTCCTCTGTTTTAGTATTATTTATGATATTCAACCTGGGGGGTATGATGGCTCAGTGGTTAGCTGGATTGCCTTGGGGCGTCAAATCTCCCCTCCAGCTCGGTGCACATGGAGTTTGCATGTTCTCTCCATGTTTTGTGGGATTCCTCTGAGTACGCTGCTTTTCTCCCACCATCCAAAGTCATGTGACCTCAGCTGATTGGTGATTCTAAATTGCTGTGTAACTCACACCCTGGCCAGGGTGTCCCTCATCTTGTGCTCTAAGCTGCCTGGGATAGGTTCCAAATGACCCTGTTTAGGGTGAAGTGGTTGAGAAAAATGGAGGGTATTAAGCTAATCCTATCCTGGCTGATAAAAAACATTTATCCTGTTTCTGGCTCATGTCACCTGCTTACGGTGTGGGGAAATTACATGTTTTTTTTTTGTGGCAAGGTAAACATGAGCTTGTTCAGAAATAACTCCAATTAATCATAAACATAACTGAGTCATCATAATATTACCCCTTTGTATTGTCTTATTTATTTTGAACAATCCCTATTACAGTTATGGATAAAAAATGTTCATACATTGCATATTGCAGATGATCAGAACATTCATCGTGGTCAGAGTTGCAGGGGAGCCTAGGGTTATTTATCATAGGCAGCACAGGGAAAAAGGGTGAGGCACACACTGGGTGGGATGAATAGCCACTGCTGATCCACCCTATCCCCCAAATACTCGCCAATATGGCATATCCCATGACTAGGCTGTAAATGAAAAGAAAAATGAATGACATGCTAACACCAACTCTTTGAATACAAGGCATTCCTCAGCTTCTAGGACCTGGTCCAGAAATGTTCAATTGAAAATTAGCATTATTTACAATATCTCTAACTTCAAAGCATGGCTATTGGCAAAGTTAATGAAATTAAAATAGTTAGCTCCAAAAAATAGCATCGTATTTTATAATGGGCACAAACACACATCACTTCCTAATTGCATATGTGTTGTAGATATTAAATTCTTGTCTGTACTTCTGGCAGTACAATACCTTTTGTCAAAAACACTACTGGTTGTCTACCATTTATGTCGGGTGACCTTAAATACCAGATCTGTCTCAAAATGTGAATGTAATGCTGCTCATTAACAGCAAATTATTTTTCATATAGAGAACCTTGGGTTCTTCTGGGGAGACAAGATGCTGGGCACACATTTGATTTGCAGGACTGTTTAGGTGCATGGGATTGATTGGCAGAGCTGTTATCTGAAGAGGTTTCATCATCCATCTTCCCAACTGCTTCATCCTATTCAGGGTGTGGGAGGGGGCCTGAAGACTTCAGCAGGCAGCCTCAGGCACAAGGTGGGGGACATTCTGGACACACTGCCAACCCATTGCAGGGCACAGTAACATGCACTCACACACTGCAGGCAGTTTAGACAGGCCAATTAGCCTATATTACATGTGGAATGAAACCTGCAAAGCAAATGCCAACTCCACACATACAAGGTAGAAGTGGGATTCAAACCAAAACTTTGTGCTAGCCGCTGAGGCACCATGCCCCCAGCTTTAGTCATTGTGGACAAAATGACTACTGATAAACAAACCACTCTTCTCGGATTTTTGCAAAAGATAATTCACAGTAACTAAAACAAATACTTCATTCCTCAGTCTGTCCGACTAGCATTACATTATTGATATTTATTGATTTAATGTCCTTTTCTTCACTTTTCCTGGATTAAATTGGCAATTTTTCATAACCACAGAGATTACAATATATTTTCATTTGAATCTCAGCAGTACATTAAGTTAGACTCTTGTTTTAAAAACCAAATTATGTACAGTAGCTTTGAATTATGGCTTTCAAATGTTGTTAGCTTGTGTCTATACCCTAAACATGGGATTTGAAATCAATTAACAAATTAAAGAACTATCCCACAGCCAAGGTAAAATGAAGAAAATGTTTTTATTTCTATTATTACCATAGCTTTTAGAAGGTTATGTTGAGTGAAAGGTCGCATATAGCGTTTATGTTACTGTTGGAATTTATGTTGACAAAAGACAAAAAAATGATGAAGTGAATCGTTAAAGAATTTAAATTTTCCAAGTTATCATGTTAAATTGCGTTGATAAATGTATCAGACATAATAACATTAACGGACAGTTGATGCATAGTGATTTTATATATGTATATTGATACGCAGTCAAAGCTTATCAGACAGTAATGGGAACAAGCTGTTTTTGTAATCCACATTAAGATGTTACACTAGAATGAGATTTTGACAATAAAAATTATTGCAATCATGATAAAGTAGCTGTTATAAAGACTGTTGTGATTTAGTTGATTGTGTTTAAAGAATTAAATCATACACTTGAACGGTGAAATGTCCAGAATATACTTTTGCCATCAGCTGGTATCTTGATAGTTTAATAAGTTGATTTAATGGAACTCTAGAGGTGAGTTCAAGTTCAGATGAGCATCGTCCAGCAGAGCTAAAGTCAGGGGGATCAGTGTAAACGGGTCTGTGTGTGTGTGCATGCATGCATATATCGTGTTTATATTATGTTGTGAGGACAAAATGTCCCCAGAAGGTAATGAAAACCTGATATTTTTACCTTGTGGGAATATTTTGTGTCTCGACAAGAGAAATTCCAATTTTATAAAAATCTGTGACTGCAATCAAAAAAACAGAAGTCTTGTATTTTGTTGAGATACTTATAGTTAAGGGTAGGGCTCAGTAAGGGTTGGGGTTGTGATAGTTAGGTGCATGGAAATTAATAGAAGATCCCCATAAGGTAGAAATACAAATTGTGTGTGTGTGTAGGAGTGAAAGAGAAAGTACTGTCAATATGTCCTGTAGGTCCTTCTGAGGTAGTCGTATGGTTGACGCTTCACTCTCTTCCCATCCGCTCATAGATGATCCAAGACACAATTCGATAGTTTAAATTTCTTTATAGTCAGAATATAAGAGAGGCGAGGCGTCACCCATACGACTACCTCAGAAGGACCTGCGGTTTAAAGTCAAAAGACCGTGTGGCTCCCTTTTTTGTGGGTCGTTTGTATCGCGGGTACGGATCAGACTGCCGTTGTCTTTTACAGCAATAAATTACTTTAAAACATTAAAGTTATAAAGGTAGGATTCCATCGTCAAGATGACAAGGAATGCAACAATATTAATCTACAGATTATCCATTACGTCACCAAGGTGATAAAGAAGTAAGAATACACTCAACACTGGTCAATTAAGCGTATTTAGGCTCCTACATGTCCAAAGAAAAGAGTATACTAAAGGTCAATTGTAGATGGTATTGGCTGTCAATATTCCTTACAAAATGCTTAGAAATGGGGTTTGTAAGTGTTGGCATTTTTAAAAAGCAATTCTACCTTGGAACCCACTACAAAGAGCTAAGAAAAGCCCTGGATTTTCTGGTATGTCCCTTCAGATGTTTTCAGAAACTATACAAACACCTAGGGACCACAGCACATAAATTCCTTGTTATAACTAGGATAATATAATAATCTTGTAAGTGGTACAAATTAACACAGGCAGTGATTGGCTGGAAAGTAAAAATCAGTAATACAATCAGAGGTATCATTCTTCATCTTCTTCTTAACAAACATCTTGTGTGCACCAAAAAGCTCTATAGGCTTGAGTATTGTAAAAGTGTGGTGCATTTTTTACATGATTTTTGGTGACTCCAATCCCTTTCGTATGGTAAGTGGTAATAAATACGAAGCCACTCTAAGTGATTAAGCTAATCAAATGGTAAAACATTTCTAATATGATCTGAGACGAGCCTTTCTATTTTGTGATGCAGATAATAATTACCATCTAACTTAAATCTCGCAAGGCACTAAAGTAAAAATAAGGCTTTTGCAATAAACATTGTTTAATTTCCATCTTTCATAACGTTTTCCATCACAAAGGCTTATTTTGAAAGCTA
Organism: Gymnarchus niloticus; assembly: GCA_009936485.2. Lineage (NCBI taxonomy): Eukaryota > Metazoa > Chordata > Actinopteri > Osteoglossiformes > Gymnarchidae > Gymnarchus > Gymnarchus niloticus. The sequence continues at coordinate 10,720 of JAACJT020023290.1, read as the reverse complement.
AAGTAACAATAAACTGGCAAAAATTGTTCGCTAAAGACTCTTCCAGCCAAGTTCGATATTTGGACACTAAGAAAACGCCTGACGGGTTTTTAAAACGAGCACACCAGTTTCTATTAACTACACACTAGGGAGGAGATTGTATGACAAAAAGACAGGAGGCAGAGCTGGAGGTGGCCGAAAGAAAATGATGAGGGAGGACACTGTTTCGTGGCCACACGTTATTTTCGTAATTTGAGCCGGTTTGATTTCTGCGTTGGTCGGATGCGGTAAAAACCAACCGACCAATAAAAGGTCATTTTTTTCTCCCTACATGATCAATTTGCTCACATGACATGATCCACGCAACACGAGCTGATCACAGCGATGGACTTCCTTGTGCCTCCACAGAATTGCAAAGGTGACAATTACTAAAAGCGTTTGATATGGTGAGATTATATGTCCCAAAAATTATATTCAAATGATAACGTAAATAACTAATTAGCCTAACTAGTCGTCCATGGGAGTACAGTAGAAATTTAATTTAAGAAATTTCCAGTTGTAGAAGTTGAAACATATAAGTAGGCCGATACAACAAAATATTCTTAAAACGGAGATGATGTATAACTAGCACACGATTATCGGTCACAACAATATCGAGGATGACAGTAATGAGGCAGATAAGCCAGACGAAACGGACGGTGGAACTACAAGCACAGTGACATGGTCATTACAGATCTTCAGCTCCTGTACGAGATGGTTAAATTCTGATACAGGATGCATCCAGTATTGTTGTCGCCTTTTCTTTTTCAGTTTTTTGGTCTAAAGAAAGACGGCAAACTCGTCGTCGCTGGCAGAACTTTTGGAATCTGTTTTTACATTTGTAATTATCCAGACTTTTTTTTTTTTTTTTTTTTTTTAATTTTTTGCACTGTGCTTGGTGTGAAGGGTTGAAGTGTGTACAACTCGTAGCCGAATATTTCGCATTTTCGTTTCGTTTCGTTTAAGTTCCGTGTGGTTCGCAGTTGCAACTAATATAATAATAGCATCTTTAACTGTAACAGTTTCACTCATACTAAATTTGTGCTAAATAAAAATCGCTCTCCAAGCTGTCATCTAAACGTTAAGTGTGTGTTCTCAATTTTCATTGTATTCATGTGAAACTGTTTAATAACGAAGGATTTGCAATTATTCATTGCAAATATGATCATTGTAAAGCTCATCTTAAAGTTCGCATGTTTTCGTCGGCTGTTTTTTTTTCAATGAAGCCTATTTACGTATTCGTTTAATTACTCTACCAAAGGAAATCCTACGGGCAGCACGGAATGTGCATTTGGAGGATGGATTTGTCTTGTAGCTATAGGTTTTTTTGTTTTTTTCCTCATACTTGGTTTAACTTTTTTATGACGTTGCACTTAAAACTAGTCTACGAGTTTTGACTTGGACTTTCTCTCTGACAGTTCAAAGAATTAACGTTAGACGTAAATGATGTATAAAAACTAAAACAAAATCTATTGTATGTAAATGGTTATATATACAGAAATACTCTCTTCATGTTTCCTACACCTGATTTCTGTGTTTAGATTTTGATCTATTTGACATCTGTGTTTAACGTCCTTGATCAACCCGATTTATCATATATATTTTTGCCTGCATTGCAAAAATCATTATTTTATAAAGGTATAAAAGGGTGCGATGCAAACAGTTTCCATTGTTCGCACACATTGATGCTAAACATTTCAACTATTTCGTGTGTTCTCTAAATTAGCCGTCTTATTCTCCTGCAGCTGTTAACGTAAAAGGCAAACACCATAGGCCGTCTTTGCTGTTTGAGTAATGTCCTCGGAAAAAATGTGTTCAACTTCTGCTGGCAATTTCTAGACTCAGCAATATACAAATTGAATACTTTTTCACAGGGAAAGGCTCTACATCTTATCTAAATATTAGACTGAGTTCACCGCAACATTTGGCATTTTATACTTTACATATAGCCAAGAACAATGCAGTACGTGTTTTATGTCGATCAGTTTAAAGGCTCCATCTATCCATCTTCCAACCACTTATCCACTTTCACTTATCAGTCTTTCGACGAATAACCAGTCCGACACGGCGATTTGACAAACTTATGGATTGTATAAAAATATATTTACTTTAGCTAGTTCATCATTCCTTGCAATTTATTATTGCAAATCTTTATATCCCCCGAAAAATAAGCATCAGCCAGCCTACACTTTTCCAGCACGGTAAAACTCAAAGATGAAACAGCAGAATATGCCACCAACATCTTCATAACGTTAGTTAAACAATCATATATTTATTTTTTAAACCGTCTAATGATGCATATATTTCTGACTGCAATCTGAGTGTTCAATTATATTTTTACTACTAATTGTTTAATATTATACATGTTTTATTAACTACATTATTTACTACCGCTATGTAGATGGTGGTGGCAGGACGTATATGCGGAAAAACTAACTGTTGACTAACATCGGCGTTCAAATCTATTTCACTTATAAAAAACCTAGTCACTTTTGGCAAATTTTTTAAACATAGGAAAAACAAAAACAAATCCCTTACTTAGTACGGGTTTTAGTATAGTCGTATAATTTTTCACCTACAATTACAGACATACAAATTAACTGGTTGGCCAATAAATTAAATGGGCTGCAGAGTAGCTCAACAAGAAAAAACAATTTCCAGAATCCAATCCATCAGATTCATACCTATTCCCAGAAGGCCGCAGGAGAGTAATAAACATTTATAATCCATCTTTGATTTTTCTGTGTTGTATTGTAAAAAGGAGTCCAAATGCGTGTCTGCAAAGGATTTCCTGTGCATTAACCATAACTGGGCGTAACCTTCCGTCATGACACTGAGAACTAAACTTTTTATTTGCATTTCTGCTTTTGACAGCTCTTTTTATGTACTGTGTAAGGTGTGAAGTTAGCTAGATGAAAGTTACAATTTAAAATATGCATTAAGTTTATAGGATTGTTCTACACGGGTAAAACATATTACATGTAAGTTGCACAACAGGAAAGTTATATTTATTCCCACAACAGTTTATTGCATCACTGTTCATCAACCGAGGATGTCAATGTCCTTTCCACTTTCACATATTTTGTTTGCAAGGATGTGCACTTCTATAGTTACAGTACATCTCGTCACTCTTTTCTCTAAACATTTTCGCTTCATCTCTAAATTTTAGTTGTAGGGATTGCTACAGCACTTAAGCTGGTACACATTTAAATATTGAGCAGCAGCATGCACAGCTCATCTGACACGAAGAGGAAAGGTCGTTAATGTGGTTCTTATTGAAGAGCAGCAACAAATGACCTTGATTATTCGACCACGTGTTCGTGGGAGGTAGAGATAAATTATATTCCTGAATGTTTTTTAGGACTTGGGTTTTTTGGGTCCCTTGACTTCTGATATATTCAGACTTCTGAAAACAGTTGTAACAGCCTATTAAAACGATACATTTCATGATGTTATGATTCAGGACAGAGCAGGATCCTATTGCAGAATTACACAGTTTATTGCAGAAGGTTAGAGCAGAAATCATAGTCAGCAAACAAGTGAAGAGTCAAAACCATGGAGAAATCCACAGGGGCATCCAAATGACAAACAGGAAGTGTAGTTCAAAAATAGGAATCCCTGAATGCTAGGGATTATATGATCAAACTTCCACAGCTGCAGAACTCTGTAAGAGAATGCTCTGTAGTCCAGCATAGCTTGCAATGGGCATGCTAGGCCTTATAGGTTAATAATAGTATTTTATGGTCAGTAATGGACATAACAGAAAGCCAATGTAATGATGACAATACAGGACTAATATGATCAAACTTTCTGGTTTCAGGTAGAACTTTGGCTGCAGCATTTTGCACTAGCTGAAGTCTGTGTAACAACCCAGAATTACATCCAGAGAACAGAGCATTGCAATAGAGCAATCCGAAACTGATAAAGGTATTTGTTAGTTTTTTAGCATATTCCTCTGATGGAAGAAAGCTGTTCTAGTGATTTTCCTAATGTGAGCATCAAAGGACATGTCTGGGTCCATTAAGACACCAAGTTTTCTAACCAGTGTACTTAGTTTAAGTGAGCATCCATTAAATTTTGCAAGAACAGAGAAATCAAGAAACAATATGCCAAGAGATTTAATTTACCATAGCAATGAAACTGCCACCCCTAGTGGTTAATTTTACAATTTCAAATGCAGGCAGCCAGGAAGTCACCGGAAACAGAAAATCCACTGTACAGTTTTCCTCCGTGTTATCTTATATAACTCATGTTTCTCAGGATACACAGAAGAGGCTTTAACTTGTACCATCACCTGTACCATAAGGATCCTGATGTGGGTCAATGTGACTTTTTCTATATATGAAATTATTTACAATCAAAATCCTTATCTAGAATATATACAGTAGGTATACCATTTAAATATGTTCAGTGATTGCTGGTGCTCCAGCAGTCCAGTTGTTTTTGGAATCAGGGTTTTAACAGAGCATTTTTTAGCTTGCTTACTGTAATGTGGGTCAATGAGGGTTTTATAATATGCCTGTGTATATTGAGTTTAAGAAATTGATTTGAAATGTTTCAAATTTAGTTATACTCAGCTGCAGTTTTGTTTATAACTTTCTGCTGTAAAATTCAGAGGTTTGTAGAGTGTGAATGTGCTGATGACAGTTAAAATGATCCTTTCAGTATAAGCAGCAGAAGTGGTGTACCAGGGTCTGAAGATGGCCCTCACGTCCAATCCCATGCTGAGGATAGCGGACATCTCCAAGCCCTTCATCATCCACACTGACCCTTCTGACATTGGACTAAGGGTGGTGCTGGCATGCTGACACAAGCTTTTGACGGTGAGGACAATCTGATTTTCCTGGAAGTTATCTCCCACAGAAATGAAATATGCCATGGTAGAATATGAAATCCTGGCCATCCATTGGGCCATGCAGGAACTCCATCACTACCTACTGCAGCACCCCTTTAAGCTTGTGATAGACCATGCTCAGCCACAGTGGACTGCTAAGGCCAAGGACACCAAATCCCATCTCATTTGACAGTTCCTGGCACTCCAGAAACTCCGCTTCAAGGTTCTGTATTGAAATGGCTAGCAGAATCTGGGGCCTTCTCCCTCTGTTGCAAGCCAGGGCTTCCCTCCTGCCCTCCCTGGACTGCTGTTGGTCTAATGGACCCTGTCCTGTCCTGGGGGCCAGAATGTGACACTTGGGCAGGGGCCTGTTGTGGTGCAAAGTGATGGTTATCACACTTGCACCGCTAAAGTTGCCATAACTGTACCATGGGCAGTTGCCATAACCCACCTATCTCAACCTGCACATCAGCACAATGAACCTTGGGTGTGATCACTCAAGTCTACCCATACATAACCTCTTCTGGAGAGGCAAGATGGGATGAGGGATGCAAATGGCTAAGCCTGCTGCGAACCACAAAACTTCTTGCAGTCCAGTAGCCCAGGGGATGACGGCTCTGGAGAGCCTTGGTTCCTGTACCGTTGATCCTCGTTCCCAACCATGCTACAAGCTAATAGCACTGTGGACCTGTGGCAAAAACTATTCCCTGAAGTCTCTAGTGGAGAGGAAGATTGTACGTATCTGCTTAAAGTTACCAAATGCCAGCATTACAAATATATTATTATATGGCAGGTGGAACAAAAAGTGTGGATGGCAGGTTCATATCATCATCAACTGAGAGGCCTTGAGAGGAGAGCAGGATTGAATTCCTGAACTCGGGAAACAAAGTTTTAATTTCATGCAGTACCTCATGCACAGGTGAAGGGAGCAGGGCTGCCCTCACCATCAGCACTTTGTCAAGGCCGGACTCTTGCTCTAATGAACACAAAATAAACCTAGAACAAGGAACAAGTGGCTTTTGAATGAAATCTTTAGTTGTCATTGATATTCTTTCAAATACTATATTGTTATGTTTTTCTTATATACTGCCTTGCTCTACATAAGGACATACAAATTAAGGTGAAAAACTTCAAGAATCAAATACATAAATTATGCAAGTAGCAAGCCCATAATAAAAGGATTCCCTATGAGAAAGAAAATGGATGTAGCAGAGCTTGACTGAAAACCTACAATAGTCAAAATTCTGGATGACCAATCTTCTGCACATCCCCACTTATCCATCTACATTCTTCAGCGTGCACCCAATCACACCACTTCTTACACTCTTGCACCCAAGGGCCCAAGTCTTTCCTTTCAATTGATTTAGTTTTGTCAAGGAAATGTGTGGTACAGAACCTCCCTTGTACCATTGTCGTTGCTCTTCCGAGAGGGATCTCACTAGCAGCTGTCTTGTCATTGGACACAAACAACTTGGTTAGCACTATAGTCTCTGAACACCTTTGTTGCTCACAAAACTCTCTTTGCAAGTCATCGTCCTCTTCCATGTAAAACTGAGCTGTGCAGTGCAGTCTCTCAGGTTACTGCTGGGATTCTGGAACCTTGTGTCTTAGTCAGGTGTCATCAGTTAGCCACCAGACAGCATTACTGTGTGCATTGCTGTAACACAATCCCTGAGTGGCGGAGTCCAGAACAGGAGTGGGTTGCTGCGGAGGAAACTGCTGAGGAAGGGCCTGCTGCTGTGAGGATGAGGTTATGCATGATCAAGATGTGGTACTTGTTCAACTGTGGGTGGGTCGGAGGAGTATGCTGGCTTAAAACTTATCCATCCTGTACACACCATCCCCACAACAACCAGTCTTTTTTTCCTCTCCACCCTTTCCACTAACTCAAGTTTCAAGGACCCTTTAGGCAGCCACACTTTTCCTGTTTGTTTATGCCATTTTTTACATGCTTTCTTAAAATTCTGACCTTTTTTCATTTCTATTTAATCTCTCAGGCCAGTACCCACACCCATAGCTTCTCTGTGTTGCTTCATTCCCTCATGGTCATGCTCAGGGTCCTTCTTAGGTGGAGGTAGAAATTTACTCTTGCTGCTGCCCATTTCCCACTAATTCAACTGTAAAGCTCCAGATCCCAATCAGATTTTTAATTCCTCTGTCCCTGTTTGCACCCTGGTTATACATTACCCTGTCAGTCCAGGGCCTACAACAATTGGCATTCAAATCACTCACCAAATATCTACCATAAAATCCTTGGGTTCCAACTCAGGTTTTCTATGAGCTTCTTCCCACTGATGTGAGATTGAGAGCGAGGAGTCAAAGGAATGGTAACTCGCATAATGAGCTTAGGTTTTTATTCAGGCCAATTAGTCCACAACTGTATTCCACATAGAAGATAAACTTCTGTTCGAATTCCCAATCGCAAATACCCATGTGTAAACTATGTCTTCAAACATACTGTGTGTGCCACTTGGGTTCAGTATCAACAAACTGTATATGTTGTTTCTGTACTATCAAGCCCCCCACTTCAAAAGAATTGCCTTGTAACACAGCAAGAGGAATGTCAAGCATGCCGTCCTCCTGTGCCTGCAGGTACAGGCACAGACCTTTCTGATCCTTACTGTGACCCCCCAAGAAGTACCGTCTGCTCCCCAGACCAGGTTCTCTGATTGTGCCTGGGTTAGGTTGTTCCTTAATTCTCCGCAGGGATTTTACCCATCATAAACTAACTGGCCATCTCACCTTAGATACCGATGATCACGTCTCACAGAGGTAAAAACATCAACCCAGCAGTCGTACGGTCACACCTCATACCTTTGTGACTGCTTACACCTGACAGGACCTTTTGGTCAGGTGAGTGGCGCCACTATATTGCCTTCCCAGGGGCAAATGGAGTCTCCCCCCTCTACACAGGCTCACCCCGTGTGATACAAGACTCTACACTTCTGCCCATACTGTAATAAGCACAACACTGCAATAAGCACAAAAGAGCCAAGAATAAGGAAATCTTATTCTACTGTGTCTTACCTTATCTTGTCTTACTGTGACAGAAAGTCTGTCTTTTATTTCCCGCTATATCCCTATTTGAGTTTCTAGATGAAGTATTCTGCCACTGTTCCCCAGATGAGAGATCAGGCCACTTCTAACTTTGAACTTTAGATGGTCCTAGTGGACTCCTAGGTCTCAAATGGCATTTCCTTGCATTACCTCTGGAATGGACAGCAGAAGATTTTCATTTCACTGGGGCCTCCAAAAATATAGCAGAATAACTCAGAATCAGACCAATACTCAAGGAAGCGGAAAAGAGATAAAGTCCCCTAGGTGCCTCCAGATCTCTCCTTATGAAGGGCTACAGGCTGCTATCTGTTATTTCCTCGGTTGTAAGGACACACAAAGGCCTACCCTGCACAAAGTTTCAGTCCCTTCAGCCACCATCCAACATTACACTCCCCGTTTAACGTTGCATCCTGTCAATAAGCAATTACATATTCCGGTATACCCTATAATTCTGGGAGAATTATTCTATGTAAAGCATACCCCATAACTCACATTACATTTCCTCTACTTTTTTGTAAGAATAATGTTTTGCATTAGACCCTACATAGAGCTTCCATTTTATTACTCGTATCCTCTAAAGTTTATTCTCCTTGTTCTTTAAAATAACTTTGCACAAACATTTCCCTGTTTAATCTCTTCACATTGTAGTTGCTTTCCAAGGTTACTTCAGCCAGTGCTGTCCGTTGTGCTTGCTTACATTCCAGCATTATGACTCAGCAAAGTCATTCTGACATCGTTTCCCAGGTTACAAAATCTCTGTGCCTAGGCCTTAATACATTGACATCAGTCTCATAATTCCTGAGACCTAAAACCAGCCACCACATCTTACTACAAAGTGAATAACTCTTGGTATTCAATAATCTATTAGGCCCTGAGCACAGAGAAAGTACTCCCTGCAAGGCACATGTTTTTGCATCCTTGGAGTCTCTCACCCACTGTTAGGAGGGGGATCAGCGATCAATTAAAAGTACTACAAAACAAGTGGCAGTATAAACATTAAATAAGGAAAAGCAGGTGCAGAATGGCCTGGGAAAATGCTAACACAGATGAGACAAACAACTTGTGTATAAAGGGGGGAGGATTCCCTGCTGTCAGTGTGCATTCAGCTTGGTTGACTAAAAGTGTTTCTGTATCCTTAGCCAAGAAAAAAGAACAAAATAACTCACTTATTTGATGGGGTAAGGGGTTCAGCCCCTTTTTCTGTTTTTTTCCCCACTGAAATTTTATTTTCTATGATGCATAGACAAGCCGCATGCAGCTCATAAGCCTCTAGCCACCCTTGCTTTAAAGTCATTTGGAGATTGTACTGATTCTGACATCACTTTATTGATCAAAAATACAATCACAACAGGTTTTCAAATGTTTAATAAGAATCTGTTTCTAATTAAATAAAACATTAACCGCCCCGATCAAGCATGGTCACTATCATGCTGGTTAGGACATTAGTTACGGTACATCGTAGCCGAATAAACACATCTGTTGCCATTTTCTGAAATATTACCCAAAACAAAATATATAATCTATGGATGGTCAGATACTGACTTTAAAGATTCTTTGTTACAGAAACTCATTTACGTATATGAAGTGTAGAGTCATGGAGACCACAAAAGATTTACCCTACTTAAGTTTACTTTTTTACCTTAATTTTACCCTTTCTATACATCAGGGGTAGCCAACATGAGCCTCATGAGCAGAATACAACTCATAGCTTATACATTTGTGACTGTTCTATACACCCCCCATGAGCCCTTCTATTAAGAATGATTTTATTTCTTTTAGTTTAGTTATATTGTTAAAACATAAGGTACAGAACTAATAGCTGTATTTATTTTGTCAAACTACTGTATTAATTACAATATTAATATAATTGTCAATATACCAATAATTATATAATTAATATTAATGTTAATGTAATTATTATATAATTAATTACATAAATTTATTTTTCACTTGTTATTTAGGACGCCAAATGTTTTCTATTAATTAAAAAATAGGTAAAGTAACAGATATAATAATGCTTTTACAATTATTAGTGTGTCAGTTATGCTAATGAGTAATAGTAAGTGATGTGCTTGCAGGACTGGACACATGTAGAACCTTAATAATTTATGGGCAATGTCTCTATGAGGAGCAAGAAGTCATCTGTAATCAATCACTTGCTTTTTAGAGAAAGATGCAAGTTTCAGATTGGGGCTTCATCTGAAACAGTTCTTCATACTCTACACACACACTTCCGAGACTCGGCTTCAAGTATCCAGGCATTACCTTTTACTAGACCTACTGTATTTGTGAGCTTTTGAGTGTTTTACCACTGAGTGGGTTCCTCATGTCTTGGTTCCTATGTACCACTTTATTTATCATTTTATTGTGAGACATCATTCAGAAAAATGATTTGTTATCTTCACACTGCAACTGACTGCTGCTGAAGTTTAAAAGGAAATTTCAGTTATGTTAATCCTTATAATTTTTTATTCTTTAATTCCAACCGAGATTGAAAGAAACACAATTAACTTGAATGAATGCTAGTGTTTAGGTGTATTAGTGTAAAATTATTTAGTTACACTAATATGTTGTATTCGATATACCTTGTTACTCATAATAGTGTGAAACTCTCCAATTTCAGAAATGTAAATATTAAATCAAGGATTTCAACCTAAATAAAACCATAAACTACTTAAGTCTCATCAAAATGTACAGCACATGTTGTTAATTTAACCAGCAAGTTGTCAAGTCCAATTCAATTCAATTCAATTCAATTCAATTCAATTCAATTTTATTTATATAGCGCTTTTAACACGGAGCGCGGTCACA
>JAACJT020023289.1:0-23955 GCA_009936485.2 Gymnarchus niloticus | reverse complement strand
CAGTACACCCTACAGGGGCAGTAGAAAATGTTCAGTACACCCTACAGGGGCAGTAGAATATGTTCAGTACACCCTACAGGGGCAGTAGAAAATGTTCAGTACACCCTACAGGGGCAGTAGAAAATGTTCAGTACACCCTACAGGGGCAGTAGAATATGTTCAGTACACCCTACGGGGGCAGTAGAATATGTTCAGTACACCCTACAGGGGCAGTAGAAAATGGCCAGTACCCTCTACAGGGGCAGTAGAATATGTTCAGTACACCCTACGGGGGCAGTTGAATATGTTCAGTTCACACCAAAGGTCAGTTTAAGTTTGTGGCAGTTCTCCACATGGTACAATTTAGTGTAAATGGTACATCGACCGGCTGAAATCTGGTGTCAGTCTTTTTCTGTGGTAACTAATTTCAAAGAAAATGTATAAACAAGGCATGAAAGTGGAATCTCCATTTTGGAGAACGTCCTCCTCACCACCGTCAGGCCCAAGCCAAGACACTTCACCGGGGGCCGATTCTCAACCCTGGAAATGGACCGGAATGCGACTCACGATGCATCTGAAGGAGCAAGCTCTGCTTCTGCGTGCGACAGAGACTGGCCCATCCCTGAGCGCCACGCCGAAGATGGGCAAAGACGGCAGACAGGCCAAAGTGTAGGATAAGGTCTAGGAATGGGGCATTAGCTGGATGAAGGTGGACTGGAGGGAGGGCAACAGGTCGGTCACCAGAGACCTTATCACGGAAGGATCAAGGAATTCAGGTTTGTCTGAGAAAAAGTAGGTGTGCTGTTTTAGATGCAACACAGAGCCTACATGCTGAAAGTAAAAAAGAGAAAACTGAATAAGTATGAATTATATAAAGCTGTCCCTTCAACCTCCTGTCACTCCCTTCAACCAGGTACCACTGTACTGGATGTAGGGCTCACCTTAATCCAGCCATCTGCCTAGGTTAATGGTGAATCTGGAGAACTTCTGATGAAGGCGAGCGGGTGGACAGAGAGTGGGAAAGGGAGTAGGTACAGACCTCTTCCTCCTCAATTCGAGCAGGCTCAATCAGAAGATTATTGACTTGATCGAATGACACCCCCTGTTAGGACAGGAACCAGCGACAAGCATGCAGATTAGAGTGGCCCATGGGAAAATCCCTGCGCACGCGCGCGCACACACACACACACACACACACACACACACACACACACACACACACACAGCATGACAAGCCCAGTACCAAGCCCCAATACCCCCACCACCACAAGCAGAGCACTCAGGGATGCCCTCCCAGGGCAAAGCCTCTCCTGAACCCAACTCAGACAGGGGCCGAGGGGGACACCAGAAACCCAGAAATTTTTAGGACCAGGGAAAGAAGCACAGGCTACAGAGCCAGAAGGGGAAAAACAAGGACACATACTGTATCTAGCTAAGCCTTGTGGAGAAAGAAAAATAGGAAGCAGCAGATAATAAAGATCTACAAATCTACGGTTCCTTCAAACCCCGCTGGACCAAATCATGCCAGTCTAGGCCGTAGCCACAGAAGAGCCAGCTCTGTCTGAACGTCAGTAAAGGTCTATCCAGGGACAAGAGTCTGAAGACGGATTCACCGGCATCCTGAGGCCCTGCTGGAAACGTCATCTGTAGTGTCCAACAAATGTGGATCTGTGGTCATCCAAGCCCTGCCATGGGGCTGTGTCCAAGAAACAATGCTAATCAATGTCTTAGGTAGAAGATTCAGTGTGGGTACTACCTCTGCCATTCACATGGTCACAAGTGCGCCATGATGCATAATGAGAACACCAATTCTACCCAACCTCTTCTTCAGTCCCCCAATTCTCGTTAAGAAAGACCAGAAGAGCAATCCTCTAGCCGGTTAGAATTAAGTAAATGTGGTTGTGGGCAGCTCTACAATTACCCTGACATGTAACTTCTGAATAATCAACAGGATATTACACATTCCACATGACCCCCTCATTAGATGAAGGCCTGAAATACTAATCATCCACATGGCAAGGTGAGTCAGCCCAGGACAGTTTAACAATTATTAATTACTAATTCATTTTAAAACCTCGACAGTCTGAAAAAGAATGGATCACATCTCAAGCTAAAAGTTATAATTGAAGGTGTGCAGAACTTAGCGTTGGCAAACTTTAGCACCGATGAGTTAATCAAAGTGGAGTAATTAAGAGTAAGATCTCAGTAAGAGCAGACAGCAGAACGTGAAGCTCCCATCATGAAGCTATTTAGGAGTAAAGCACCGATCCCCCCGGAAACATAAACCCTGATCCTGGATCAGGCTGGGCAGTTACCGCAGTATGGACGTAGTGACAAATGCATCCTTCATGGTCCTTGTGAAGTGAAATGTGCAAGTTGGTGAAAAACTGGACAAAGTGCTCGCATTCAACAAACCGCTGGACTTTGAGAACCTCTGACAGTGTAAAGGCCAGGACACACCTCTCCACATGCAGCCAAGAAATACAGACATGGCTGTGTTTGTACTCCTCTGTTTGGTCCCAAACTTGTGGGGAATGGATTTTAAATGGGGGCTTTTTTGAGTGCTTCTGCTAATCCAATGTATGTGTGCATTGGAAGGTGGGGCATGTGCGATTGGGGGGGGGTGGTCTTTAAAATATTTATATCTGCAAAAGGGATGCCTGACAGAACAACCACTGCTCTAACCGACACTGACAGGAAGCCACATCGGTCACCGAGATTTCACTGTACACGCCGTCCTCCCACCTTAACCGGCTGCATGGAGACGTTAACTCTGTCACCCAGCCTGCTGCTTTCCAGCCCCTCCATCCTGGGAAGAGGGGAGATGTTTTCTGCCTCCTCATCCTCCTCTTCATCTTCCTCGGGCCGCGTCCCGTCTGAGGTGAATCCCCTCAGCAACTCAGCCACCGCCTCGGGTTTGGGAAGCTTCGTTATCTTGAAATGCTTCTTGTAGTGAGGCGTGTCCTTCCGGATCAGCCGCTGCCTCTCCGCGGGGACGGTGTGCCGCTCCTCTTCATCACTCACTTCTTCACCATCCTTGTCCTCCTCTTCCTCCTCGCCGACACGAATAATGGGCTCCTCTGCAAAATGCACCGTGGGCTGTGGATGGAGAGAGTTATTAGGGTACTGCCTTCCCATTTGCTGAAACTTGGGAACGTATGTTAGAGTAGGTCCAGTTAAACTTGGCGAAGTCCTCATGTAAACATTACACAAAGCAGACGCTTGGAGCACTGAATTTCTCCTTCTTTACCCAGAATGCCATTCCCTCAGGACAAAAGGCAGACATCACATGTTGAAGCTCACCTCGACATACTCTACTTCCATTTCATCCAGCTCATCCAGTCCCTCCTCTTGTCCGTCGGCTGTCTCTTCCTGAGTGTCCGTGGGATCCTGGTCTTCATCAGGGTCGTGTCTCGCCACCTCGCCGTGCGACTGCTCCTGCATGTAGACGGGCAGGCTGCTACCCCGGTCGCCGAATGCTTTCTGTGTTTGTATGTGATCTGTCAGTACCTCCGTGTCAGAACGTTCCTCTGCTTCCTCCGGACAGGGTGCGTGGACATCCTGTCTCCTCTCCTCCCTCAGCTTCTTCATCTCCTTCAGCTCACTAGGGTGTGGCGTTGCCCTGCGATGCAAACCCTGACACGGATGGAGATGTCAGTTATGAATTCCGTGACCACGAGTCCATCGTGTTTACGCTAACAAGTATCCCACAATACCCCGCGCTCAGCCGTGGCTTCTTCATCCTCCTCCTTGTCGCCTGGCTTGTCCTGGAACTGGATGGTGGACACGCGGTTCAGGTTGCCGTCCGTCCAGCTGTCGTCTGCGCAGGCAGGCGGCTGGTTCTCTGTGAAATGGGGGATGGGGTCAGGGTGCGAAGATGCAGTGTCCACTCTGGGGTGTGGACTTAACCAGCCACCAGGTTACCAGGTTATCCAGGCAGGTTTTGATAGTTAAGTAACCAAATATGTAAAAACCACACAAGCTGAAAACACTGGAGAATCTTTTATTCTTTTTCATAATCATTTTTTTATAGGAAGAAAATAACTTTGTAAATAACACCAGCCTCTCTCTTATCTGAGATAACTGCCAGTATCCCTCAGGGTACATTTACAGAGGCTGGTGGAGGGTATCATTTCCCTAGGCCAAGGAACAGGCTAGATAAGCAGCCAAATTCGAGGACGAGCCACACCGACAGGCCCGTCTGCCTCTTCCTCCTCGGTACACGTGCGTCTCACCTGGGCTGGTGGAGGGCTGCTGGGGCAGCAGGTAGCAGGTAAGCACCTTCTGCCCGCTGATACCGTCGTCCTCCATCTGGAACTTCAGCATGGGCTGAGACTGGTTCTCAGCCAGCCACAAAGCCTTTAGGTTCAGGTTTGCCAGGGCAAACGGCAAGTTCTGAAGCCTAGAGTGGGAGGTCCACAGGGACACTTAGGAACACAGGATGCAGAGAGCAGCCCGGTGCCGTACCAACCCCAATTCTAAGACTCTCATGACGCTGGAAGGCTGACTCTGTGTGAAAGGTTAAACACGCTACAGCGTACGCCTCACCTGTTCCCCACCACGTCGAGCACATGGAGCTCTCTGGCACCTGCCAGCTCAGAGGGCAGCCTGGCCAGGCGGTTGTCACGCAGCGAGAGCACGTTGAGGCTGGAGCAGTTTCCCAGCTCTGGCGGGATGCTGTACAAGCGGTTACGGTCCACATTCAAGTTGGTCAGTTTTGTCAAGTGGCCCATGGAACGCGGCAACGTCTGGGTAAGGAGAGACAGACCGGAGGATGGCGCGAAAGGTTACAGGAGAGGGGGAAAAACAGGCGGAATCAGAAAAGATGGACGTTCACAGTACGGGGAGACAGACACAGGAAGTGCAAAGGAGAGGAAATAAGAGGCATGGAAGAAGAGAGGCAGCCTGTGTGCCCGTTACCTGAAAGACAGACAGGTAAGAAAGTGGAAAGAAGAATGAGAGACGAGGCATAAGACAGCGGGACAAGTTCAGTCCTGACATGTGGGGAACGGATAGAACCAGGCAAAGTCAGTCCTGATGTGTGGAGAAAGGACAGAGTCAGGCAAGGTCAGTCCTGACGCGTGGGGAAGGGATAGAACCAGGCAAGGTCAGTCCTGACATGTGGAGAATGGACAGAGTCAGGCAAGGTCAGTCCTGACGTGTGGAGAATGGACAGAAACAGACAAGGTCAGTCCTGACATGTGGAGAATGGACAGAAACAGGCAAGGTCAGTCCTGATGTGTGGAGAATGGATAGAACCAGAAAAGGTCAGTCCTGATGTGTGGAGAATGGACAGAAACAGACAAGGTCAGTCCTGACATGTGGAGAATGGACAGAGTCAGGCAAGGTCAGTCCTGACGTGTGGGGAAGGGACAGAACCAGGCAAGGTCAGTCCTGACGTGTGGAGAATAGACAGAACCAATGAGCAGCGACGGGATCATTGTGACAGTGAATAACACAGATGAAAATCACAGCCAGGTCTCCCTTCCACACCAGACCACGAGGCGGACAAGGCGAAGAACCACAGATGCAGGAAGCTGGACAGGGAGACGGATGCAAGCAAGATACACGTCTGGGGGAGCCACACCTGTAGGAGGTTTTCAGTCAGCACCAGCTCAGACAGATTCTCACACTCGCCGATGGAATCTGTCAGGTGGGTCAGGCGGTTCTGGTCCACTTTCAGTATGGACAGCTGCTTGAGGGAACCTGCAATCATCACCAACAAGGGCTAGACTGCTGGGGCTCACGGAGGTGACGGCACGACTGCACGTCTTTCTCACAATTCAGGATTCTCTTGTGAGGTGTAAGCACCTCATTCTACCAGTAGAGGGTGAAACAGCTTCTCATTTCCACTTTAACTTCCTGCTGTCTTTTGAAATGCCTCCTCTGAGATTAAGCTAATGCAGCAAACGAATTCACACAAAAAAAAAAAAAAATCACTGGTGGCAAAATTTACACAATACACTATTTTATACAATCCACCTACACATCACATAATTAAGCAAAATCCCAAGCCTCAAAAATCTGGCAAACAAACTTTTGCAAGAGGTGCCTTTGGAGGTAAAACCAGAGCAATGAAGCAACTTTATTGTAGTAAGATTTCATGTGCAAATGGCTTTTGCACAGGAGCTAACTGCTTGTGGGTAAAACGATCCCTGAATTTTATGGCTGGTGTGCTTACAGTAAAATATACAGTCAGTTAGAAGGGACAAGGGTTAGTCTTAGGGGCCCTGGAGTCCTTTACGATGTAGATCTAATGCCCCATACTGCTGTGAAGGCTCATCACCACCCTCCCGAGCTGCTTGGTATGTCTGCTGTGTGCCGAGCAGCTGCCACATCAAGAGGTCATGCAGCCTGGGAGTTTAGACTCCATGAATCCTCTGTCACAATTTAGGCATTTCAGATTAAGTTCGGTTCATGCCGTGTAGCTTTACCACTAGGGCTAAAATGGAGGAGTGGTAGCAGTTACGAGCAAGAACCAGGGTGTTGTCTGACAGCAAGGGGGCACCGGCTACACTGATAGACACTCCCATGCTCCATTCCCAGATTGCCAGACTCCACCCTGCAGATGCTGCCTCCATCCCCGGGCGCAGCGTCCAGCCTCACCGATGGTGTCGGGGAGCAGGTCCAGCTGGTTCTGGGACAACAGCAGGTCGGTGAGGACCACCAGACTGCTCAGCTCTGGGGGCAGCTGCTCAAGCCGGTTTTCTGACACATCCAGGCACACCAGCCGCCGCAGGTTTCCCAGTTCCTGCAGACGGGCGCAGTGGTCGAGAAGCAGACAATTACGCTCTTGGCTCCTCTCATTCTTGACTAGTGATAAGAAAGGGGGCCTAGAAGCCCTTGGTGGGCGGGATTAGTATGCAATGTCAATCACTGCCTACAACCAATCCATGACTGAGACCACATGTTAATCCCACCTACCATGGGGTTTCAAGGCTAGAGCAGAACCCATTGATGCTATTGGCTGGTTAGCCTCCCTTCCTGTTTGTGGGTTCATATGTGAGGAAAGACCCAGGCAAGGCTAATGTCATACTGACCGCAGGCAACGCAGTCAGGTGGTTGTGATCTAATAGCAGCTCCCGCAGGTTGGGCAGTGCTCCGAGGGTGTCAGGCTGGAGGGCAGAGAGAAAACACGAAAGCTTGTCAGTCATGTTCCAGAAAGAGCCAGCACTGCTTGGAAACAGATATGAAATGTGACCAGTGTACACGTCTCTTCATCAGCTGTGATTTGCAAGAAACAAAAAAAAAACATTTCTTCACCCGGACGTAATTTTCCCAAATTACCACTGCCGCATTTATTTTCACTATCCTTGCTTATTTGTTAATTTTTTGCCGAGAAATTTTGGAACATGACAAAATTGCAGGGGGTTCTGTCGAGAAATGTTGCGAAAATGTGGCTGGATAATCACTACCAGCATTTCATACATGTTCAGCACCTCTCACATACGGCAAAGACCCTTCGGCCACTGGAAAATATACAGTCAAACCAAGATATATCAAACAGACAAACAGTAGAGTAAGGGTTAATGCCCTGGGCAAGTACTTAGAAAATGCTGCCACAGAAATATCCTGCTGACATCACAATAAAATGGGCAATATGTCAAAATAAAAGTTGTACAATATCCAGTGGCACATACAGACAAAGTGTCAAATTATGGTTGAATAAAAACTTGACTGCATACCAACACTTCCAGTTCATTGCTGCCCAGGTCAAGCTGCTCCAGCTTCACCAGAAAGGACAGAGACCTTGAAAAGGGGAAAAGAGTTCATTCACCAGCAGCACTTGAAGCCACAAAACCGTCCTCACACGCATGAGAGAAAGACCTTAATCACCACAAGGAATGCGCTTGGTATTGATTCGATATGGCAAAACATTTCATTCATACTGCAAATTCATGACACAGCTTCTGTATCAAACTGTTGATTGATGATAGCTGGGGTGTGGATGTTGTACCTTTAAAAAACAATCACTATTAGTGACCCTTTAGCATGAGCTGATGTACACACCAGCTGCATCAGTGAGCAGCAGGAGATGGTAAACTCAGTTTCAGGGCCAAAATCACTAAGCCAGAGCAGATGTTAATTCCTCACTCACAAGCCGGAAGTCACTGTTCTTATATTCCTCACATTGGGTACAGCAGGTACTGGGCATCAGGCACAATGTGTCTGTTACCAGAACACTTTTTACTCATCTGGCTCCTGGTCAGCTCTGCTACACATTAATGGCAGAACTCCTGCTTCGCTATTTCAGCTTTTATCTGGCTGGGCTCATTCCTACAGGTCCCGCTGGTGGGTACCTGGAGGATCTCCGATGCTAACTTACGTGGGCAGGGATTTCAGCATGTTCTCTCGCAGCTCCAAGGTCACCAGGTTGGCCAAGCTGCCAAAAACACAAGACACCCGTTAGAATACCTGAGTAGCATCAGCTGCATGACCTTAGTGCAATGGTGGTTTAGCCATAATCCAGCGGCCTCTCTCATGAGACCTGAGTTCTGGTTTAGCCCAGCAGAGCAGACTAGGTAAGAAACCACCAAGCTTGGACTAAAACGGTCATTCTATACCCGACCAGTGCTAAAGGCCATCTTATCAGACAGATCTGAGCTAAGCTTCTCTCTGGCTGTAATGTTACAGGACAAGGAGGCAAAACTGCAAAGCTCATCACAAAATGATCAGACATAAAGTAAGAGCAATGATGAATGGCTCAATTTAAAACTTCAGCACAGCATCCGAACAAAGCCATGACCACAGATGAAACATCATCTTCCAAAACAAAAGAACCACGCACAGCCATCGCTTTGAGGACCAGTCCAGATGAACATATGGAAGAGCACCAGGAGGCTGAGGGGAGGGGCCTAGCCCTCCGAGGTATCAAACATTACATCCATCCATCTTCTAACTGGTTATCCGCTTCAGGATGTTAGGGTGGGGGAGCTGGTGCCAATTCCAGGCAGCTTATGGCATAAGGCAGGGGAAAATTCTGGATGGGTTGCCAGTCTAGCACAGGGCACATACGTATACACACTATGGGGAATGCAGAAATGCTAATTAACCAAACTGCATGTATTGTGACTGTGGGAGGAAACTGGAGCAGCTGGAGGGAAGCCATACAACATGCAAACTCTGCATACGGAGCAGCAGTGCAGGAGTGGGATCTGAGCCAAAAACCTAGAGGCGTGAGGAGACAGACAGTTTCTCTGCCATCTTATCACAAGAGAAAAAAAAAAAAAGTCGGCAGAAGGCCTGTCAGAGGAATGTTGGTGCCACACGCACTCACTTGCCAATGTCATCAGGGAGCGTCTGAAGGGACACATCATTGAGAGCCAGGTGGGCCAGTCCGCGAAGCTGAGTAAAACCATCAGGAAGCCTGAGGAGAAACAACAGATCTCAGTGTGTGCAAAAGAGAGAGGCGAGAGGGAGAAAGTGGGAGAAAGGAAGCGAGAGAGAGGGGAAAGGAGGCAAGAGAGAGGAAGAGAGAACACCAGAAGAGAGATAGGAGAGGAGCTTCTTGATTCCTTTTGCTGCAGGGTCTAAGCTGTGAACTGCTGACTTCCCTCACACTGAACAGGCTGGGCAGACATCTGCAGCTTTACCAGCTAAACCATCAACACACCCTCCTCACTGCTAATCACTCAAAAGCACTGGAAGGTGCAGAAGAGCAGATACAGAGCCACAGCAGCAGAAAGTGAACACTACCTGTTTTTCAGGCACTGGAAAATGAACATCCTCAAAGCCTGGGCAACAAATAACAAGCAGCTTAGTGTTAGCATTGTGATGTAATTTAGGGCTATTTTGGTAGAGGCAGAGGCAAGTTGTTGCCTGCTTCTGTGATGCCACATCTCCAGCGCTTAGTGCACGTGTGGGATTTGCATGAAAGGAGCAGCCAGTATGGCCCAAAGCTTGTCTAAAGTGAAAGGTGTCATTTGCCCAGAGCAGCCCCTTGAGTGCTGCTAGCTAGTCTAAGTTCAGAACACAGCACAAAACAGTGAAGCAATAAACATCAAAGATCAAAGCCTGTTCTTCACCCAAACAGGACCAGCAGGAAGAAGTAACCATTGAACAGTGGATGAAACCAGCTGGTGAAACTCAGTTCTCCTAAAACTAAATGAACTTCAGAGAATGATGTGTACGCAGCCTCTGTTATATTCGTGGAAGGGCTTGTTGGAATTTAAGTGTCCTGGCCATTCAAGCTCCTTTTGTCTCTTTAGATCAGCTTGTCCTTAATGTAATCAAAGTGGAATGTATACATCATCATGATTCATCAAGGCCTCTAAACATGCTGCCCATTTTGCAATCCAACAGAGCCACCCAACCCTCTTTGGCAGCAAAATGGCATCAAGCCCCTCCAAGATGGGCAGCATCCTGGGCAGACTGACCTGGAGAGAGGGTTTCCACTGAAGTCCGCAATCTCCAGTGCCTTGCAGAACTTGATGCTCTCAGGAATCTCAGGAATGTCTACGGAGAGGACCCAGTTTCACATCAGGAAGAAAGCAAGCAGGGAGGAGAGTGTCATTTTTCAACAAAAACACATATTCAGATTGTCTTTGAATGACTAGCATATGGGCAGACTACAGGAAGGATCCTGAGGACCAACTCAGACCTTCTGCAGCTTTAATGAAATCCAACAGTCCAGAGAAGGTTCCGCATAAAGAGCCCAAGCAAGACACAAAGGACAACAACGAACCCTGAAGATAATGAGTGCGAATGCCACCATCTTAGTACAAACTTTCAAAGAGAAGATTCGAATTTACAGAACAATTGAAGTATGAGCAGGTAAAAACAGTGTGCAGGGTCATTTTTTCACTGGAGAGTATGAGTCAGCAAACAGTTCAGGAGTGACCGTATAAAGCAGGTACAATGGTACAATAAAGGTGGTACATGTTTTCTAAGATACTTCATCTCGCACCAGCAACCGCTACGGCAAAGGCCTTTCCTGCGCTTGATAATCAGTAGAACCCAACACACCTCCACTGGCATATAGCAGAATGATCTACAATATTCATACGACTGCATTCATATCCTAATGATAGCAAACAGCCAAGCCTGGCTGTCGTTCCACATTTTCTTGCCTAAGAACCGTCCTGAGGACAGGCTTCAGGCGACGCTTTAATGTTACTAGCTTCCTGATTCTACCCGGAGCTGGTTTTTGTTTAGTGCAACATATGAGACAGGAGCTACTGTGGTTAAGAAAATGCTGATGGAAGGATGAGGACAGGATGTCTGACCTGCTTGACTTCACTAAGGTTTGAGGTAGCTCACCACACAATATCGAACGGCTCCCTAACCCTTACTTTAAGGTCTGCCTGGTAGCACAGAGATCAGCTGAGCAAACAACACAAGCCTGTCACACAGCATGATTTGACTGCTGCATCCCAGCTGAGTCACATGCCACCATAGAGGATCCTGGGTAAATTGCACGGGGGGGGGGGCAGGTGGTAGACAGCTTATACTTGTACAAGAGAAAAAAGGAAAAGGCATCTATGTGTAAGAAATGGTCCTTTCCTCATGTGCACGCGGCGTCCTCACCGTTCCGAGAAACATCCAGCTCCACCAGCTGCATGAAGTTGGCCACCTCCGGGGGTAACCTCTGGATCTCGTTGTCGCTAAGCGTCAGCTTGCGCAGGTTCAACAACCGGAAGAAAGGCTGAAACAAACGAGAGTCATACTTTCAGTTCAAGTGACCGAACATCACCTAGACTGACACCATAACGGTTCAGTGTCATGAAAGGGGCGTTATAAGTCTCTGTGACCAGCGTTTGTCTCCATTTTCATTTTGAAGTCACTCAAGGGCTGCTTTTCAAACTTATTTTCACCGGGGTCACCCCCTTTTTGTCTGGCAAAGAGATGGCTCAGATGATATTTCTGATCATGTTCACCAAATGCATACACACGTTACATATGCAGGTAACAGCAGAAATGCCAAATCTTGCAAGAGAATGAGATGAGATCCTGAAAAAAAAACACCTCCATGCATTTGTGGAAGATCTTGGAAATGGTGCACTTATGAACCAGCAGAAAAAGATGTGACGTGTTGGAAGACTTCAGGAAGAGTCTGCAGGATGGCAGCATTTTGTTTCATGAGCTCCCACTGCAGGTTATTTTGTTCTAGGACCACAATAAACATCTCAGCATCATTTGGCAACAGTTTTCAAAGTTGGAGACAAACTGAAGCTGTGGGTGGTCTCAGTACTGGTGCGATGCACCACAAAAAAAAAAAAATCACACTAGAGAGGAACAACAGACTTCATTAAGGGTTCACATACAGTACCAGTCAAAACTCTGTGTATATTTGCTGAAAATCTGGATTTGTAAAATGAAATGCTTGTGGTCAGAGTGCAGGGTGAGCCATTTATCTGGCACCCTTGGTGCAATTTTGGACTTAAGGGCCTTACAGTGATAGGGGCATTTTTTGCCAACTGTGGGATTCAAACCAGTGGCCTTCTGATCATGGGCACAGACACCTAACCCACAGAGGCATACATCACCTCATATTAACCTAATGTTTTGTGTATTTTCAACAAATACTTAAAAATGGGGGGGGAACTACACTTTACAATTTATAAAACATAACGTATACCAATTTAGTGTGAGCTGCCGTCTGTCTCAATAACAGCTTCACAAACTCACGGCATCGGATTAAGTAAGGAATGAGCCAACATGTTTTCCCAGCCTTTCAGAAACACTCCCTGAGACGTCAGGCTGCTTCTCCCATGCAGTGCGGCACATGCAAGCTCAAACAGACTAAGCTCTGCAGACAGAGCAGGTGACATTATTATAGTTTCATTTATCTTTTACTTTCGTTCTTTACTAGATAGTTCTTGCAAATTTTGAGGTGTGCTGCGGATTGATATTTTACGGTAAGAGCCGTAATTATGAACGGCATGCCTCTGAAATAAAATCATGGCGATTGAGAATGGATTTGGTAAAGATCTCACCATCTCCATCAGTAAGCAAATCAAACACAGATCATGGCACTGCCTCCTCCATGCTTGACAGTGAGAACCAAACATGCTGAACTGTCTCTGTCCTATTAATACACCGCAGTTAGGCCCAGATATCTAAGATGTGGACTCATCAGCCCATTCTGACTTCCACTCCTGTTAATAGACAAGTGCAGACAGTTTTAAGGATGCAGGCTCCCAGCAGGCACATGGCTGGGAACAAAGGCTCCTATTCATCTAACAGTACTTTTGGATTCCCCTTTCACTTACTGAGAGAGCAGACAGGCAGTAAAAAGGGCTCCTTTCAAGTGCTCTCGATCATTAACTCCCCCCTCCCCCCACCCCAGACTTCCACAATGCCCCCAGCCAATCAGCCCAAGGCCCCCGTGGCTTGGGGCACTATCAAACTGTGCATCGCAATCTCCATGCAGTAGGACAGCAGGCTACGGGCTTAGACCAAGATTCAGAAGGCAGGTAAAAAAAAAAAAAAGGGGAAAAATCACTATCATCCACCACTGCACTCTCACAGGAAAATAATCTGATAGAGATCGGCTGGTCTACGAGCTGGAAGAGGAGGAAATGGTACAGGGACATGGTCACAGAATGTCAAGGTCATGGCATTATGGTGCCTGCTACAATTAGACTTTGCAGAGAACCTCCTAGACTTACTGTTTAAAGTGCCCCTTTACTGAGTGTCTAAAACGTCCCATGGTGGGCTCCTTAAACACAATATATACAAGCTATTCCAACCAACCAGCAGAGGCTCATATTCCATCCAGCTACATCAGGCCGTCCCAGGTGCACCTTCTTGCACCCTGGGTCCAGAATTCCTTTCGGAAGATAATACTGAGGCAGAGGACTCCAGATGTGAAGAGGCTCCATCAGGAAGCAGACACCAGCCCACGGTTACATGAGTGGCTCCACCATGCACTGACACCACCATCGTCACCCAGAGCACCATCGCTGACGTTGACTTTGCTGGAAGGAAGAAGCCATACAGGATCTCCCTGTGTACAATCTGTAGTGTCTCTCTTAAGGAGTAAGACAGACACACAGCTGGAGCCTACGACACCCAGCAATGCAGGTCTACATCATAAGACCGAGTGCACCAAAGCACACGACCTCCTTCTGACATCACTGAAACACAGGAGTGAGGCAGCTTCCCTCCGATAACATGTACTGTCCTTATCAGTCTGTGAAGTCGTCACTGGAATGCTGTGTGTGGCCTTTGCGGCACATTCAACATCGTTATCTCTAGGCGGTACGCTCAGCATCTGAAGCCAAGCAATCCGCAAGCGGCACCAGATCTGCGAGCAGTTCGAGTTCACGCCGCCTGCCTCCCCCTATCGAGTCGATGCAGCCACATATCACCCCTCTATGAACAATGGTGGGGTCACTTCCCATCATGCTCTGCTCTCCTTTATTTTCATAGGGGGTAGTATTCTGCCTGCCTCACTCCATTCACGCATCCTCGCCTCACAGCTCCACTTCAAATGCCCTTTTGACAAGACGAGAGCACGAGGGTGGAGGTGCAGGCCAGGACGGGAAGAGGGAACTCAGGGTGCGGAGTTAAAAGGAGAACAAACCCTTTTGTTGTCGCTGTCACTGCTCTGCCGCTGTTAGAATGGTGTCTAGAGGCAAACAAAAAGCAATTCAACCTGTGCTTGTGATGTATCTCAGGCTTCAGACTGGAACGGACAGAGGCCTGGAGATGAGAGGACACTGAGAGAAGACAGCAGGAAGAGGCTGCTCCCTTTCATAAATTCAAAACCCCGCAGTCATGTGGACACATTCAGGTCCAGGTATATTTGCATTCTCCTCATCCAGAATGTCCGGGACAGCTGATCTGACAAGTAGTTCACTCTGCCCCATGGACTCAACCGGTCTGGTGTGCCAGTGCGTGTGAGACAAGGACGGAAACCTGTCGTCACTGCACAGAGTATCCCAAGACAGCCGCCTGCCTCAACTTTTCTCCCCCACCACTGGCTTCAGCCTAGGCACCATTTCTCAAACAAGCCTAAGGAAGTGAGAGCTGAAGTCCAAGTAAAAAGCAGCAGACTTCAGGAGCGAAGAAGAATGAAGAGAAGCAGCGCCTAAAAAACAACCGTGCAGTGATGGAGGACTGCTGATGAAGCATGGGCCACGCCTTGATGATCATAATAAACTATGTTAAAGAGACAGAATGTAAAGATCCTGCACTGCACCTGGGCAGATCTCCCACGAGTCCCTCAAGCTGATGATGAGGCCGGTGAAGAATCCCATGTTTACAAGGAATCCTGGGCAGCGACACTGAAACTACAATGAGTTCCACGTGCGGTTGGGGCCATTCGTGAATTAACTCATCCAATTCCAATTTGAATAAGGACATGGAATTAGAGCTTTAATTTGAACAACCCCTACAGGAAGCAGAATTGGACTAATATAACCTCTTAAAAATGGAATTTCTTGGAATTTAGTGGAATTCACTTCTGTTTCTTGCTTTTGCAATTCAATTCCAATTCTCTTTCCCTAAAGGAGGGAGGAATTCCAATTTCAATTCCACTTCAAAGAAGTCAACTGGAATTTACCATGGATTCTCAATTCAATTCATGAATGGCCCCAAGCCTGGTGCCATGTGTATGTGACCAGAAGAGGCAGACTCATCTCAGACTCATATCTTTTTCTGACCACTAGAGAGGTCTTTAAAAAGAAGCAGTTCTTTGGACTGGCAAGGTTCCCAGCCCATGATAAATCCAAGGTCATTGGCAGCATGAAAACCAACCCAAAGGCTGGGGACTCAGATTCTAATAATGGGACAAATTTATAAGGCTTCAAAACCCATGGTGGGTGGGAATATCCAAAACTAACCAATCAATGCTGGGGCTAAGTAAGACTTCAAAACCCATGGTGGGTGGGAGCATCCCAAACTACCAATCAATGCTGGCTATGAATTTCTACCCTCTGACAAATGAACACTTCGCTGTCCCAGATGCAGGCTAACTGCCACTGAAGCAAAGGCATAGCACTAAGTGGCAAGGAGGCCAAGCACAGCGAAGACAATCCAACCAACCAAACAGCCAAGCCCAACCATCAAGCATGCAGCACCCTATAAATAAACAATACCTTTGTCTCAGGACAAGTCATTCTACAAACAATATACTACATTGTAAAGAAGCAAATCGCAGCTCATCAAAAAAGTATTACACACTTCAGTGCCGCCTGCAGACCTGACAATACATGACTCAAAAAGGAAAACCTCTGAGGAACTAACGACAGTACCACCCACATCTGTGGTGATATTTCATGAATGTTTGAAAGGGATTTAAATGTCTTTACTTTGACAAGTAACTCCTTCTGGAATGAGCACAAGTATCCTTGGGTGTGTGCTATTGCGCAACACTAGGTAACGTGAGCCGAACTTCGTTAAACACCACAGCTGCAGCAAAGTGACATGACAACAGGTGTGGGGTAGGGGGGTGGCGATACGACCCATATACCTCTAACTCCGATCATATGACCTTCCCCTAACCCCTATCACATGACCTGCAGCAGCCTGACTGAAACCTAGAACACCGTCATCAAAGGATCCCTGGCTCAGGTTCATGCTTTTCGTGGATCTATGTCCATCCCTCCTTCACCTGATGAGAGACACGTCTCTCAAAGTCCAGCTTTGTGTTCCTTTATTCAGTTCAATTCATTTTTATACAGCAGCTTTTCA
Organism: Gymnarchus niloticus; assembly: GCA_009936485.2. NCBI lineage: Eukaryota > Metazoa > Chordata > Actinopteri > Osteoglossiformes > Gymnarchidae > Gymnarchus > Gymnarchus niloticus. The sequence goes on along the minus strand of JAACJT020023289.1, from coordinate 7,338 downwards.
GACACAGTTGCCCCAAAGCAAAGAACAAATAACCGAACAAGTTTCACATACTGACGCAAGAGTTTAAGGTAACAATAGCTTACATGAAAAGTCAGTGAAAGACTTCTGAGGGTCTGGGGTCAAAGGTCAACTGGCTACAAACCCTCTACACAGGCACGCTGACAATAAACAGACCCAAAAGTAGTGTGTGTTTTTGTGTTGTGTCATCCTCTCTCTGTTGATCATCACACCCTCTGTAGGTCAGCACTCTTCAGCCTTCACTCCTCTACTGACCGGGAGCTCTGCTGTGGTCCACGTATATATAAGGCAGGAACTCAACTAGTGCCCCCCAAGGTACAGGACATCCAGCCATGCGGAGGGGAGACTGACACAGCAGGTCAGAACAGGTGCCGATAACTTTCAGAAAAAAAAGCACAAAACAAAGCCACCTCATGTGCCGTTACATCAGCAATCTTATATATACTATTCCACAGATCCCTATGGATGAAGGCTTTACCCCCAAGTCTTATATCAGGAACTTCAAGGCCTGCATTCTGTGGACTCCTGGATTTTCCAGTTTGATCTGTTCAGTTAGATAAGCAGGGGCTTGACCCTACAATGGCTCAAAAGAAGCAGAGGAACTTCAAAGTCCAACTCATACTTTACTGGAAGCCAGCGGAGAGACATTTGAATATGTGTAAAATGGGCATACGGAATCTTTATAGCTTTAATTCCTGTTGCTGCATTTTGGCTCTGTAGGGACGATGGAGCGTGACTTTGTGTTGCCTGAGAGTTGAGCACTCCTGTAGTACAAGGTGCTACATACACAGTAAATGGATGCATTCATTTTCTGGCATTTTGAAAGTTTAGAAGATGCCTCAGTTTAAGAATGTTTCTAAGCTGTAAGAAGCACCTCATTGACGGGAAATATGACAATTAAATGACAAGTCTGTGTTGAAAATCATATCAAGATTATGAGCAGACTCGATAAAATCAAAATGCAAGCCCTAAGAGTTCATTAGTCATGACAAGGCTTCACGAGTGATGTTATCTCCTAATAGGACTTCTGTTTCATAAGCAATGAGAGACAGATAATCATCACTCATCTCTTTACTTCCATAATTAAAGCAGTTTAATAGGACAGTTATGAATATATGTTCATTTGGTACATTGGTGTCATCAGCATATGAAAATTAATTTTACACTTTCATATAATACCTACTCAATGCAGCATGTAGAGTGAACAAAGGTCCAAGGGACTAACCCTCAGGATTTAACCCGTGACACTGACAATACAGCACTGTTATTAGAAATCAAAACATACCGAGTATGATTGTTCCGAAAGGAGACAAACTACTGAAGGGCAGACCATCCTCACATTCTAGCCTGTTTAAAAAAAACTTTAAGGTTGATGATGTGCAGAGCACCTCATGGCTAGGAGAATAAGTACTGTGGTGTTCCCTGTATGTCAGGACAGAGTTATATTTTTCACAACTACTGTAGTTAAAGCTGTTTCTGTGCTTCGGAAGAAGCCAGACAGGAATTCTTCACATATAGAATTAGTGTCCAGGTAAGTTTGCAGATGGGCAGCAACACATTTCCTGATAATCTTTCAAAGGGGACACTTGAGACAGTTCTAGAACTGTCAAGAACATAAAGATTCCATGTTTGGCTACAGTCACATTAACTTGATCCATGATAACACTTAAAGCTTACTCTTACAACTACAAGGCACTGTATCTGATGGATCAACAAGCATTATTTAGGTTAACTACAATTCTAAAAAGGAAGTGTGGATAATTTCTATTATAAATAATAACAATGAATAGAGGCCTGAATAGGCAGCATTGAGAGCCTTCTTGTATTGCTCCAGACTGTCAGGTCAGATTGACCCGAACCCCTGCAGTTCAGTGTAATGGTAACTGAATTACAAAGGAAACCCTACTGTAGCACCTGACATCTAATGTAAGTCTGGCTATCAGTGGTATTTTCTAATGGAATGAAGCTCAGTTGGCATCGGAATGATCATACTCCTTGTATGATGCCAGAAGTGAACAGGATGGGGAAAAATAATCCACCTGCAATCTACAATGATGCGGCTGAGATCTGGGTGGGGCTTGGCATTCCTGCAGTTGGCTGGGAAGTTTGTGGGCCACATTCACCAATAATGCTAAAGACTTTGAGCAGTTTTACACATCGAGATGCAGATTTCCCTTTAATACCGCTGATCATTAGGACCTTCATACACAGCATCAAGTCTAGCGTGGACAACCAAGATGGAGATTTTACTGCTGGGAAAAGAACGTAACTCAGCCTCAACATCAATGTTGCGGACTGCATGGAAGCTTTTTGGGAGAACTGCTGACTTACCAGTCCGGAATTTTAACATTCCGGACTAAATTAAATGTAACCACTGAGTCATCGATGACGAGCACTGTACCAAATTAAACAGGCATGTTATGTAAACCATTTTATGGTATTCATTAGTGGCCGGTGAGCAGGAGGTTCAATCTTGAGGCTTTCAGAAGCTCATCTGACTTTGACCCAGGACGCAGGACTCAGGACTTGGCGGCTGCTGCTGCCACCGACACTGATCTGAGAATAGCACTGGGCCAGAAGGGCGTGATATCTAAAATCATGCAGGCCAGCTGGCTGTATAAACTTTATTGATCTCAAGGGGAAATTCAGTCAAACATATAGCAACAGAGGCAAAGTGCATAAACAAATAGTGGAACAAGCTATGCAAATAAATAGTTAATATTTTCTAAGGTAGTGTTTACATGTGATGCCACATATTCATTTACAGTTCATGTGGTAACCGGTTGGAAATGTTGGCCAAATCTGTTTTATGTCTGGGGTGAAGGCGGCACATCAGGAGCAGCGGCTCTTGGCAAACCACGGCAGAAGGAGCCACTGGCTAAAGGTGGACGCCATGTGCAGAACGGCTCTCGCCTCTGCCATTTCCGGGCAGGATTGTCCTTCCTGCTTCCCAGCTTTGATAGCATCCTCCTGTCTGCAGCTGCCAAGCTGAGGGCCCAGGGTCAGGCCATGATGGAGCTTATTCATGAGTTTGGCATCATCTGAGCTCATCTTGCATAGAGATCAGACCACAGCTCGGAGAAGTACACTAGCCACTGCTGACTAAAGAGGGATGCTGCTTAAATTCCACTCAACAAGCCTCACCCCCCCCCCCAAAACTAACCCACCTTCAGCAGGTCCAAGACCAAATAAACCCAAAACAGTGGTAGAAACTCCCAACAGAAATCACCACATTAATCCAAATCAAATCCTTTTTAAAAAAAAAAAAAAAACTGTCCAGAGCTTAATATGGGCTTGAGAAAGAGTTTCAGAAGTTGCAGACAACAAAAGTGGGGGTCTGACCTTGGGCTAGGTGTGAAACAGCCATGATTCATTATCTGTGGTAGTCACAGTAAAGCGACAAACCCCCAGACTTCACAAAGGACAGCAATGGCCACGCAGGGCTCAGTTTGGATTTATGCCCATGGAGGGCAACAGGGAGGCTCGCAATGCACAGCTGTCATTATGGGTTCCATAAGAGAAGAGCGGTGAAATCATCGAAACAGGCTGGGAGCTTCATTTATGGACATGAAAACTACACTCCAGATCACAGCGTCACATTTCCAAACATTAAGCCCACCACCAAGTCAATGCAACCTACAGAGGAGCTTCTCAAACTACATCAGATTGGGAGTAAACATTATGATCTATACGGGACACAGAGACTTCAAAACATGTTTTGAACTGGTTTCCCTCTCTGATGAATCAGTACTGAAAACAACACCAGAAGATACGATAAGGCCTTTAGGGCAGAGGGCCGATGGAGTGCCGCCAAGCCAAAAAAAAAAATCTCTTAAGGTGGGTCTTGTACTCCAACCCAATGGTGCTATGCATAGTTCCTGAAGGGATTTGCATTCCAAAACAAATTCAAATCCAGGCCAAGAGGGGCCGATTAGCATTTTAAAGCGTTTAAAGGGTGCGATGACTTCCTCTCCTGATAATAATTCTTCAGCTGACACCATCCCAGAACCCTACCAAGGGAAAGCTTCTCTCTCTCTCCCTAAGCCATCTATACTTTAACTTCTGTCTTTGTGGACGACGTAGGAGACCAACGAATTACGAGGCAAGTCAGTCCCCCCACATGGGGACTGAAATAAAAATGTTCTGTGCTTACATAGTTCTAAGCACTTTATGTGACTTTAAAACATCTATCATACGCAACACAGGGCAAGAGGAGGCCAGGCATCTTAAATTAACAAATTTATTGCACAAGTCCGCAAAAAACAAACATATATAACAACGTGAAGGTTAAGGGGAAGGGCAAGGTCAAGCCCCAGCCCCTACCTTGACCTACAATTAGACTAATTACAAATGAAATAGAGCTCTCAGGCACAATACATTATTTAGTAGATTCAACAAACCTTTGGCCCAGTCCTACATGCTCATAACACAAGCACATTGCAAAGGGGTAAGTCAGCACTCGTTATCAAAACAGGGGTACTTCCACACAAAGACCAGGCACACCCTCCTACAGCCACAGTCAGCAGTACATTCCTCGTAGCAGATCAGTCTACCCCAAACCCCAATTAAAAACGGGCAAATGGAAAAAGGACCTTAACTAAAGGAAAAGGACAGCGATACGTTTATGTTAGGTTCAAATCCTGCATGGTCCCAGGTCCCAAAAATGGGTGACATTTCTTGTATCCACTCACATAGCATTCTCTAGTGTCTAATTTGTGTTTAATTGCTGCTGTAATGTCCGTGACAGTTTTGATCTGAAAGTCCTTAAGTGAAGCCTGCTCCCTTCCCTTCTCTGATCCATCCACCCGGCTCATTAATCTTCAGCATATCTGAGCTGATAAAGCGTTACCCGTGTAACTGACACCACCCAGCCTGAAATCATCACAATGCTGCATGGCAAACCTGCCCCAGGACTAAAAACCCAACTCAGTTATGAAAACACATGAAGAGGTGCTGTGACAGCAATCCAGGGGACAGTGGCTGCCAGACAGCACTAATCCGGAGTAAAGGATCAGGCACTTCCTCCCCCTTATGATAACCAGTAATGAGCCACCTGCCTCCACGTTCAGTAAACGTCGCAAGAGGAGGAGGAGGAGGAGACTGGCTGACACACACACCACTTAACCGGTTTCTCTCTCCATCATCCGCCACCAAGTGGAAGCCACACCTAAAGACTCATCAGCAGTCTCTACAGTGGAAACTCGTCTCTTCACCCGTCAGGATACTGTTAACAGGTGAGGCTGCAGGACACGGGGCAGCAAACACCAGAAAACACACAGCAACCACATTTACACCTCAGCAAATAAACCACATGGTCCCGGTCCTAAGTAAACCAGAAGACTAACTTCATAAAGAGATAGATCTTCCAGTTTCATGTCACCAATGGGTTCAAAAAGGCAGACTCACGTCACACCTGTACAGACACCTGTACAAAATTTAACATCTTTTTCACTGACTACGCAGAACAATCCGGAAAGAGCATCAGGACAGTGTATGGCCATCATTCGAAAATGACCGAGGTGAATGAGCCACTTTGGGCACATGGGTGTGTATGTAGTGGGGGTGTGTCAGCACAAAAAAAAAAAAAAGGTAGGCTCAGGCAGTGTTTGTTCCTTCAAGTCTGTACTGGCAAGAGCACAAGCTTTGAATGCGGAATGGTGCAATCTCACATGCATGCACACGCATGGCAACTGCGATGCCATTGTACTCCTAGTCATGAGCTGGAAGCGGGGGGTAGAGATTTTCTGCCTCCTAAGAGCCTCGGAGGACTGAGGACTTAACTATTCCCATACTGGTTTACAAGACTGGAGCTATCGTTGTAATTAATTCTAAAACAGGCCATTTTAAGTTTAATGAACAACTCCGATGGTCCCTAAAGACTTTGCTGAAAGGCTGCAGGCTTGCTACTAAAACACAGTTGGCAGAGTTTACAGCCTTCACAGTCTTCAGTGTGCAAATATTTAAATCCATACAAACTAGCACTGCTGTGTCGTCACAGGCATTTCCCTGCTATCCAGGACAGCAAGCTAGCCTGTGCTGCAGTGTGTAGCCCATGAAACTGTGCTTACAGTGCATAGTTTTGCCCAGTTGGCACAGAAAGACAATCAGAGCATGATTTCTACTGCTCTCCGTAGACCAACACGCAAAAACACAGACGAAATGAACCGCTGTATTAATTAGGGGACAGACAGAAATCTTGCTAAACAGCACAGCCCTCAATAACTTGGCCATCTTTGCACAGCAGATGTTTTTAGTGGCCTTGTGTATTACTACAGTAAAAAAAAAAAAAAAAAAGTCAGACACCCCCCGTCCTCAGACAGATGGACGCAGTTGGTCAGGAGGGCCCATGAAAAGAGCTCTAAACTCAAAGGAATCAAAGGGCTTCGTTACTTGACCCCTTGCAGAAAAGCTTAAGGGGAGGGACAAAAACAGTGTAGATACCCGTGACGAGGAGGACGTCAGAACACCCTCAGGCCCTGCCGGGCCCTAAGCTGGAAAACAGGTTTACGTACAGTAGGACTTCATAAGCCAATTCTCATTACGGATGGTCCAGCCTCCATCTGGAAACACAAGGCCATTTTTGCTTCCCTGTGATGAACCTGGAAAGGCTGTCAGAGTGTGTGTGTGGGGAGTAACCATGACAGTCACATAGATCTGCCCACCATCCCAACTGGAGCAACTCCCACAATGACATACCACGGTAAAAGAAGTGCATCGCAAGGCAGAGCTGCAGACGGGCAGGCGACGGCGAGCCCACCGGTGGGCTGAATCTCAGATACTCCTAGCCATTGGCCAGAGATGGCTCACAGTAAGGGGCTGCACCTGCTTCCATCCGGCTGCCTGAGGAGCACGTCGACATACTGCCACACACCAACGTCCAGATTCCTACAACAGCAGGGCCAGTTCATCGAATTTCCCCGCTGCTTAAAGGGTTATGGTGAAGGTTAGCACAGTTATTGGTGCGTTTACAGATTAGCAACGCCAGCAGGTGAAGGAAGAAAGTGCTAAAGCGGGCTTGAAACTCAACATTAAAAAAAACTAAGATTATGGCATCCGGACCCATCACGTCTTGGCAAATAGAGGGGGAAGAAGTGGAAGTAGTGTTAGATTTTATTTTGCTGGGTTCAAAAATCACTGCAGACGGAGACTGCAGCCATGAAATCAAAAGACGTTTGCTCCTTGGAAGGAAAGCTATGACAAATCTAGACAGCATATTAAAAAGCAGAGACGTCACCCTGACAAACAAGGTCCGTATTGTTAAAGTTATGGTTTTCCCAGTAGTAATGTATGGCTGTGAGAGCTGGACCATGAGGAAGGCTG
>JAACJT020023288.1:0-23964 GCA_009936485.2 Gymnarchus niloticus | reverse complement strand
TCTCTCTGACACAGGGACTGCACTTAATTTCGTTGTACCCGTTACAATGACAATAAAGATATTCTGATTCTGATATTTTGATTACAAATCAGAAAATGCATGAGAAAACAATGAAGAACATGGAGAGGATTGGAGGACATGCAAACTCCATAAACATAAGCCAGAGGTGGGATTCAAACCCCCAATCCTGGAAGCGTAAGGCGGCAACGTGATCCACTGAGCCACCGCAGGTATATTATGAATGACACATACAGTGATGTCAGAAGTTTACATACACTTAGGTTGACGTCTTTAAAACTTATTTTTTAACCACTCCAGAAATTTTATATTAGCAAACTATAGTTTTGGCAAGTCATTCAGGACATGTACTTTGTGCATGACATGAGTAACTGTTCTAACACTTATTTATAGAAAATTTCACTTTTAAATGACTATATCACAATTCCAGTGGGTCAGAAGTTTACATACACTACATTAATTGTGCCTGTAAACAGCTTGGAAAATTCCAGAAAATTGTGTTTCTGGAAAATGTTAGCTTCTGATAGGCTAATTGGCTATTACGAGTCAACTGGAGGTGTAACTGCGAATGTATTTTAAGGCCTACCTTGAAATTTAGTGCCACTTTGCTTGACATTATGGGAAAGTCAAAAGAAATCAGCCAAAAAAATTGTGGATCTCCACAAGACTGGTTCATCCTTGGGAGCAATTTCCAAATGTCTGAAGGTACCACGTTCATCCATACAAACAACAGTATGCAAGTATAAACACCACGGGACCATGCAACCATCATACCGCTCAGGAGGGAGACGCATTCTGTCTCCATGAGACAAACGTACTTCGGCGCCAAAAGCGCACATCAATCCCAGAACAAGAGTAAAGGACCTTGTGAAGATACTGGAGGAAACAGGTAGACAAGTATGTGTACGCACAGTAAAACGAGTTCCATACGGAAATAACCTGAAAGGCTGCTCAGCAGGGAAGAAGCCAATGCTCCAAACCGCCATAAAAAAGCCAGACTACAGTTTGCCAGTGGACATGGGGACAAAGATATTACTTTTTGGAGAAATGCCCTCTGGTCTGATGAAACGAAAATTGAACTGTTTGGCCATAATGACCATCGTTATGTTTGGAGGAAATTGGGTGAGAATTACAAGCCCGAGAACACCATCCCAACCATGAAGCATGGCAGCATCATGCTGTGGGGCTGCTTTGCTGCAGGAGGGACTGGTGCACTTCACAAAATATATGGCATCATGAGGAAGGAATATCATCTGGATATATTGAAGCGACATCCCAATACATCAGCCAAGAAGTTAAAACTTGGTCGTAAATGGATCTTGCAAATGGACAATGACCCCAAGCATACCTCCAGAGCTGTGGCAGAATGGCTTAAGGAAACAAAGTCAAGGTATTGGGGTGACCGTCACAAAGCCCTCCATCAATCTGAAAGAAAATTTGTGTGCAGAACAGAAAAAGCTTGTGCGAGCAAGGAGGCCTACAAACCTACACCAGTTCTGTCTGGAGAAATGGGACAAAAGTCCAGCAACTTAATGTGAGAATCTTGTGGAAGGCTACCCAAAACGTCTGACCCAAGTTAAGCAGTTTAATTAAAAGCTAACAAAATGTATGCAAACTTCTGACCCTCTGGGAATGCGATGAAAGATATAAAAGCTGAAGTAAATCATTCTCTCCACTATTATTGTGACATTTCACATTTTTAAAATAAAGCTGTGATCCTAACTAACCTAAGACAAGAAATGTTTTATAGGACTAAATATCAAGAATTGTGAAAAACTGAGTTTAAATGTATGTGGCAAAGGTGTATGCAAACTTCCGACTTTAACTGTATGATGTGTCATTAAGGTTAAAGCATGTAAACATCACGTCTGTGAGTGCTCTTGGTTTGTGGTGTAAGCCCCACCCACACTCACCGATAACCATGGATTATGACCTTAGTTGGCAGGGAGGAGTTGAAGAGAGAGTGCTGGCTCAGGTTCAAGAGCGACTCTGCACTGAAGAGGCTGGGGCATTCTGCATTGCTGCGTGTGAACAACAGGTACTGCACTTGTAGCTTGGCAATCTGTTGACTGTCTGTCCAGAAGGTGATGTTATAATCCGCACAGTTGCTTGTGGAACTTTCATTGCCCCCTGCTGGTGGTAAGAGAAGTACTTGTCATCCCCCCCAAATGTCAAAATGGTGCATTAGTTGAACTGAACTAGTCTGAGCAAAAATTTGGGTAATAATAATAACAACAGATATGGTAACTTTGACACTGCTGTTTTTTTGTTTCGGTATTGTTACAAATTAATTTACAATCCCCCGTCACACAAGGTAAAACAGTGTGCAGCAGTGCTATTACACATCTCCATCACTGGTGATTCAAATCTCACCTCTGCTCTGTGTGTGTGTGTGTGTGTGTGTAGTTTGCCTGTTCCACCTGTGTTGTGTGACTTTCCTCTTGCAGTTCAGAAACTTACAGGTAATTCCGGTGTGGGTGTGTACACATGCCGTATAACGTACCAGCACCACATCCGAGTTTGAAGATGGATGGACAAATGCCCTGTTAGTTCTAATAAAGTGTGCTTGAGGTTCTGTAAATATCTGACATTCTGTGGCTTTTTTATGGAAACATGTCTGCTGAATTGGTACCCGGCTGCCACAGTTTTTGATGCTCTAATCCTTTGTTTACATTTTGGCAGTAAACTTCTGTCGACTCTGAGGACCACTTTCACTTGTGAGAAGCCTATCAACACAAGAGTTGTTGTGAGAACTGTTCCATTTGACTTATCGCCTCAGTCTTCATAAAATATAAATGGTTGGCCGCTAAAATCCTTCCTGGCTAAGAGCAAACGGGCTGGCCTGCTAATGCACTTCCCTAGATAATATAGAAATGTGTTTACTGGACATAAACAGGCCTGTGTGCTGCGCTCCTGGTGCTCTGGTGATCTTTTAAATGTCTACTCACCAACAGGATGGACACGCTAGCACTCCTTATTAAAACAATGAAGGGTTTCACTCACATTTCTGCCTACTGTTTCATGGAATCGTGGCTTTATTCCAGCATACTAGACAACACTGGTCAGCTGCCTGGTATCTAGTTGTTCAGAGTTTACTAAAACAACAAACTGCGTGGGAAACCACATGGTGCAGGATCACTAACAAAAGCTGGTGCACAAACATTTCCACCATTTTAAAATTTCTGCTCAACAGACTCTGAGACTCTTTTTATCAACTGAAAACCTTTCGATCTTGTCAGGGAATTTTACTCTGTTGTCCTATCAGGAGTTCAAATTCCTCCTTACTCTAAAGCACAGTCCATCCAGTGGTGGCTGGCTGATGTCATCCATGATCTGGAATATAAATTTACCAGCATAAAGACTGATAAACCCAAGTTCTATCATTGATCAGCTGCCTCACACCGGCAGACAAAATTCTCTACCACCTTCTTCAGTAGCATTAAAACTGGCCGTCTGGTGGTCTTTAGAAATACTGAGATCCAACCCACCCTACCGCCACCACCATCTACATTCTAGAAACACAAAGAAGGCTAAAATAATCAGGTAATATTTTGGAAATCACAGTGTTTATTTAACATAGTTAAAAAAAGACATCATTGATATCTAAGGGGGGGGCGGGGGATGTACATGGATTATCCTTAGAGAAGACCGTCCAAAGACAGGACATGCAGGTTCACTGAAATGACATGAATATTCATAATTCATAATATTCCAAATATAAATGGCTTATAATAAATGTCTCTAATATTATTGAGCATAGATGTTACCTGTTCACAAAATACCTATGCAGTTCTTTTGTGTCCAGAAGCATCCCAGCAATACAGAACTTTCTCAGCATCCAGTGCTCTGTCTTTGAGAACATGAATCACTGCAAGCCTGGATAGCCTCTCATCCCCCATGCTTGAGTGAAGCCAGGTCTTTAGCCGCTGCAGAGCAGAGAATGACCTCTCACTGGAGCAGCTGGTCACAGGAAGGGTGAGGTAGATGGAGAGAATGCAGTGGATGTTGGGGTAGTATTACATGTTGATCTCCTCCTGTATTGCTTCTGCTGTAGAGGCCAGTGCTAATGGATGCTGATGCTGGTTCTTCATTTTCCATCTGTGTTTTTTCTGGTCAAGGGAGTCTGACTGGAGGAGATCTTCTCTGTATCAGGAAACCATCTGTTCTTGATTATCCCTGATAAGCTTGGAGATCGCGGATGGCACCAGGCAGATGGCAAGCACAGCTGGGGCGATCTCCATCAGCATGTTGTTATGTTCACTTGTCACATGATCAACGAAAGAGTAACAGAGGTAAGTTGGTTTTGTTCCCTCTTTGTCACACGCTTTTAAACTGGAATGACATTGATGGAGCTTGCTAGTTCTGTTGATGTTTTGTAAATGTCACTGAATCCCTCCTCATTGCGCAGAGTTGAAATGACACGAGCAACCTTTCTGGCCTCCTTATAGGCAGTGACAATACTTGGCATCTGTAACTCTTTGGTCAATGACCAGATGTAGCCAAGAGCTTTGTTGTGACAGGAGTAACAATTGTATCAAATGATTCTATACTGTGTCTTAGATAGCTAGGCTTGTTGGCATTCCATGATAGTCCTGATTCTATTTCCATTAAAGCAGAGTGGACTTCGTTCAAGTTACCCAGGAAGAGACCCACTATCTTCCCTCTGAAGCCGCATTCTGTGTCTGTCATGAGTGGGTTACCTCCTGCTTATCTTTTGTCATTGGCCAGTGTTTGGTTGCTTCCTTAGTTGGTTGTTGTTGCAGCACATTCTTCCTGACAGAAAACACATAGAAGAACTCTGCAACATTTGCAATAGCAGCCATTGTGTTCCTGATGAAGGGGACATCAGGACAACGTGTGAAGACCATCTGTGGTTGAGGCTCTCTAAAGTGCTGCTGTGTTACACTCATGTGCTCACTCTTGGTGTTAGCTCCATCATAGCCTTACCCTCTGAGATATTCAATCTTCAGACCCCACTTCTTTAACTGAGATAGGATTTCTTCTGTAATACTCAAGAATTCAAGAACTCCTTACATATTTTGGCTCCATTGTCATGGTTTACATAGCAAATGCAGATTGACAGTTCGGTCTTACTCACGTCCATCGTTTCATCCACAAAGACTGTGAGGAACCTAGCTTTTTTGTATTCCTTAAGTACGTCTTCCTGAATCTCAGCTTCACAGCATGCTATTAGCTTATTTTAAATCCTTGCTTCTAGTTATTTGGCACTTTTGGTGTTGCCTCCAAATGATGTTGCAGTGCAGCATCAAATGAAGACTTCCATATGAGAAAAAGATTGAAGTTGCCATCTTCACTTTCTCCTGTCTGGTTAGCAGGCAGTGCTACATTCCTCTTTGACAGACTGATTATAACATCTAAGATGGAAAGGAGAGTTTTCAATTCACACTAACCTTCTCAGCATACGCACTGCTTGTAAAAGAATTAATTTTTCTCTGTTTGCCTTGTGAAACTAGGAGAAAGTATCCAGAAAGCTCAGAGTCCTTTAGGTGCCCTGGACTACTATGATGTTTCTAAGTCATTCTCCTCTTCTCTCCAACAGCATTTTTCCAGTCTTGAAATCCTTCACTTACGAAAATGTTATTTGTTGTTTTTTGCTAAATGACATGCAAATAGCACAGTATGCAGAATTCTCAGAAACAGAATACTGAAGCCATATTTTCCACCAATTTTACATTATTTTTGATTACATTACTTATTTTTGAGAATGCACTACGTATCTTCATCATTTCAGGATTTGTTTCCTATCTTTGTCCAATCAAATTCATGCAGAAATGTCTCTTCAGTGTTGACCTGATTCTCTGATGTGTCTTTCCCTTTTCCTCTCATCTCTCGTGTGAGTATTCCTCTTGTGAGTATTCCTCCAGTGAGTATTCCAGGTTTTTCTCAAGCACTCTCAAACTTACATCTTCTCTCTCTCTCTCTTCTCATCATGATTTCAGTACTTTTTCTCAGCCTTCTCTACCGTGTCTCTCTGCTTTTCATAACACTAACACTGTAACATTCTTTCTCTTCATTTCTCTCCCTGCCCTTCATTCTTTGTATTCTCTTGTCATTTCTTTCAAGGGCCTGTTCCTTTATTGCCTTACCTGACTCCTCACTTGTCTTTTCTGAAAATATGAATTAACAGTAATATCCAAATACCAGTCCACCCCCCATAGTACACAAAAGGGTTTCTCTGATAACAACTAATCTATGAAGCTGATGTGTTACAGGGGCAGTATATGGTTAATACTTCACAGTTACAGCTAATAAAGTAGCAACAGAGTCTATTATTACTCTACATTTAGACTTGGTGTTTGACTTGTAATTGACTTGAACCTATAGTTCCCACTGTAATCTCCAAAGAGCCAAGTCTATGTGGTAATGACCATAATTGAGTTGGATCAGGTTCGTTTTTGATTGTACTAAATCAATACACACGCTGTATACTTGGAAGTAAGAGAGTTGTGTTTGTTAAGCAGAGTTATTAATTGTTAATTGTTTTTAGAAGTATTATTATAGTTTTACCTTTTAATAGCCATCCAATCTGTATTGTGTCATTATAGAACATATCTTGAATTTTTAACTTTTTGCTAACATGATTTCCCAGTTAGATTAGTGCATTTTAATGCATCATTCAAAGACAATATTCCTGAATCTACCATTCATCGACTTGGCTATGGTTGAATTGAAGAAAAAAAACATATAATTAGCCTTATAAAAAGCACTCTGAGCATACTGTAAGGATTGGAGATATTTCATGTATAGATTTTTTGTGTTTACCACATGATATCCACCAGGCTGAAGTGTGCGATGAACTCAGATGATTTGTCTGTGCCGTTCTAGTCATTTAAGTTATGGCAGTAAACAAACCAAGTCATGTGACACCGGAACTCTTGTCTATTGTTGTAGTCTTGGCAACAAGCCTAGTGAGTAAAGTAGAGGTTTTGCAGTGACAACGAGATAATCCACTTCATCTCCTACCCACTGACCCCTAAGAACAATGAATATGATCAGACAAGCAAGTCAAAGTCAGTATTTTTTGTGCTTGTTGTAAAATCTTTGCTGAACTAAAGGTAAACCGATTTTAAGCCATTTCGCGACTTCCATGAAAATTCCAAGGTCCTAACCTCGGGCACTTCAGTAGTGCGTGCAGCCATGCATTAATTGTCATTTTCCTGAAACACCACTCAGCAACTTCAAGCACGTTGTGATCATGCTTATACTTACAAGCAAAAACTGGAATAAGCCCACCAGGATAATCCGCTTTGAATAGATGTGTGAGACTACTGAAAAGATGAAAGACTGCTTAGGGTCCAGAAACTGGGAAGATTGGTGTAGCAGTATACTGACACAGTAACATTCTACATTGCCTTCTGTAAAGATCGCATCAAGTTCAAGTCCCTGACGACAGCCTTCAAAACCGTCAATGAACTGGTACACACCTCCATCAAATCACTCTTCAAGACTTACACTTCACTTCACCCTCTTCGTTCAGCTAATCAACACCTGGAAATGCCATCTCCAGAGAAGTCTAGTGTTGAAGATTCTTGTGTGTAGTGGAATGAGCTGCCCATCTACATCTGAAATGCAGACTCCCTGCAGACCTACAATAAACTCCTGAAGACTCATGTCTAACCCATCCAATGACTCTCCTCTAATGCTATAAAAGCCCTCTCAAAGCTACTATTTCAAGATCTTGTCTTTAATGTGTTTATGCTTATCTAGGACTTCATGTTTGGATAGAATTACCTTCTAGTAGGACACACACTGTATGGCTCACAGTCTTGTGTTAACCTGCACTTGGTTGCCAGTCCCTCATTGGAGACAGCCTAGCTGTACTGATACCTTAGGTAGCTCCATAACTGCACAAACTGTGCTTCAGCAACATGCTGGAGGTACTCAGATCTGCGAAGAAGTGTGCTTACATGTATGACAAAATGGGAGTTAAACAGGAGTTTGACAAAGCACTAAAAATTCTAAAAGGCATATATATGAAACAGCTAAAGAGGGCCCATTATCAATAGTGAGGCTGACTGGAACTTTTTGCAAAGACTCAACAACCCTAAACAGAAGAAGCTCTCATATAATTTAGTCAAACAGTCAACTATGCAGTTTCACCCAGAATTTCTGTAGTCTAACTGTTTCTGTGCAATTCAAAACTCCAGTGGTTTAAGATTAAGTCAATATTTAGCGTACGAAAAGAACTTTCCAAACTATTTCTCACTGAAACAGGAGAGTAAAAGAACGACTCTTCATTTATTTTCTGTTGATTGCTTTGACTTACATCTAAGTTGCATTCATATTTATAATATTAAATACATTTTTAAAAAAGATTTTTACTAAATAACAATAATCATACGGAACGAATACGTAGACATGGGGCTTGTACACACACTGGTTTTTCCCCGAAAATGCATGCATTATGCTGCTGGAAATAATAATAACACACGTGGGTACAAAATAAGCAGAAGATAGGATGAAGATGGGAATCTCTCGGTTTCTTGAATCTCATTCGTTCAAACAGCAATACGGACGCACACACACATTAAGTGACTTACCTTGTGCTGTAGAGGCGATACACAGCATTAAAACAGTAGGGAAAACAGAGTGTGTACTCCATATCCACATCATACCCGCGGACAAGAAATGCCTATACGCTAAACTAAATGTATTATTTGACTTACTGATTTATTATTTTTCCACGTAGCTTGGGACTCGGCTCTGTGAATGAAATTAAACTGGCTGTCACCTACTAATACCACGATTTCTCGGAGAAGCTGCGGTCTACACGATCCAACAGACGAGGACACACGAAAGCCTACAGGCAAATGCACTTGCGGGAGGCGTTAAATACGCACAAGTGATTGAAGGAGGAGCGTAGAAAACTTACATATCCTATTATCAGTTATACTACTCCAATGAACAGAATGTTTCTTTTTTGTTAGTCACGCGAATTAGACAGGCACACAAACACACACGCGTTCCCTACGAGGAATATTTACGCTTGTCGAATTTGCGCAGATGGTCTCGGTATATCGAGCTCTCCTGAGCTGGGTAGCTGCTGCTATAGTCAAATAATTAAAATTTGCATTCTAGACAACTGATCGCATTTCTCACGTGCTTTTCTGGATTCAGTGATTTGTTTGATCGCCACCTGGATTATATAATTTCGTTGACCTATATTTAGATAATTGTTCTGAACGGCTGGTTTATACTCCCCTTATAGATTATGTACTTTTTTACTGTTTACTGTCTTTACTTTGAATTCCAGTAGGTAAGAGTATCCTGCTGTTGCGACTAATAGTTAGTTTGTAATTTTCAGTTCCCACCGTTAAAACGGCGTTGGAAAGCTGCTTGCGACTTGCAGCTCCGTGTACTGCTGTGTAAATTCGGGCTACAAACTTACAAGAATTAAGTTAAAATGTAACCCAGATGACACTCCCACTTACAGTTCTATAGAGTAACCTTCTTATGTTAATTGAAACACTGTTGGCTAGTCTAGCAAGGGTCAGACGGTTTCAAATTTCATCGTCATATATGTGCGAAATTCTTGCGCTGACGTCTCCCCTAGCTACAATGTTTACTTAAGTTTTCTCCCATTCTGCCGTCGCTAACTTTATGAACACGAAAAACAACCACTGTGATGCAGCTCTGCAACAGCAACCAGAAGGTTGTAGGTTCGAATCCTACACTCGGGGGGGGGGGTGTTCATACTGCCGTACGATGGGCTCGAGAAACAGTTCCATGAGTACTGGACAAAGGGCTGACCCTGTGCTCTGACCCCAAGCTTGCTTTTGTCTGTATGTGTGCGTTTGTCATGGAAAGCAAGATTGGATATGTGAAATGGTACAAAGGGCAAATGAATAAAAGAACTAACAAAATTAAAACGTTTCCACTCTGTCATTAGAGCATATTATGTTGCAGAATTGAGACTACTTTTCAGACCCATCAGTACACATTTAGTCTGCATTTAACAGTTTAATGGTTCTACAGAAAATTCTACCTGTAATAATACACACTTCTGCTGTGTTGAGTATATGCATTTGAGAAATAATTTAACTAAAAATAATGCAGTGGGGATATTCAGTAAAAATATCAAAAACGTTATTGAAGTTTTATTGAGACTGAATACTGTAATTGTACTATAAATACTCTGCAGTACCATACAGACAGTACTATGGGGTTATAGTCAGCTCTATCACAGGTGAAAGTATTACAGATTACTATAAAAGGATTTTACAACAATACAGAGATATTACAATTTCCCATAGGGTAACTACAAGTATTTTTCATAATGGTGTAATGCTGTAATTCTTTGGTGTATATTAGGAATGTATTTCTGTTGTAACAGACTGTAGACTGACTATTTAGGGTGAAGTCAGGTAATCTGGGAAATATTTTGCACTGTTAACCTATGCTGTATATTGTCACAAATTACCTGGGTTCACCCTATAAATATATTCTGGCATCAGACCAGTGAAACCAGATGGGGGACCTGAACACAAGTTGGGGCCACGTTTCTTTGTGTTTTATTTCTACTGGCAGCGCATTGTTTATAAAAAGAGCACAAATGCCAACAAACCTTACTGAACTCTCTGGCAGATCCCCAAAGTTCATAGTCAATGTCATTCCATATAGCGTACACAGTTCTTCAGCCTGGCTGGGAGGTGGTGAGTCGTGTGGACTAGGGAGGTGTGTTGAGGGGCAGGCCATTTGGGCTGGGGAGGTGTGTCGAGGCTCTGATCCAGCATTATATTACTCTGCCGGTCTCCTGGTCCATACAGGGCTAATTTAGGTCTGGTCCACTGTTAATGTGGCAAACTGTCACTACAGCACTTCACACAGTCCCAGCCACAGCTCAGACAACTAGGGGCACAATGCCTTTTTCCTCTGGGGGATTATACAGCCTGCATTCAGTAGCTTGTTAAAGACAATAAAACTATTTACTTTTTAAAAGTCTACTCTTTAAACCATTACTCTGTTTTAAGTTGCAGAATTAAGGCCATTTTAGGTATTAGGTCCACAACAGTTCACTTTTGTATTAAATTTAACTATTTAGTTGTTATATTGAAAATTCTAGCTACACTGGTTAGTACTTCTGCTGTGTTATGTGCTTCTCTCATTTGTATATGAAACATAATCTTGAAAAAAATTATGCAGTAGACTGGATGCCAGCGATCAGAATTCAAAGAGATTGCTCAAAAATTGTTCATCGGTATATTAACACTGCAATGCCAATTAAAAGAATTAGGGGAGTGAATGGAATGGAGTCTCAGTTCTTCAGGAGACAGACTGTTTTTCAGAAAGCTGGAGAAAATTTCAGCACAAAAGTGGAAGAGTCAAATTCAAAATCCCAGAATTGTGGTAAGTTGCTATGTGAGATTTAATTAAAAAATTACAGGCCTAGAATGGATTTATGTGGTGCAGAGTTTCATGTTAGTATACAGTGCATTGGAGTAGTTTTTATTGTGCATCCATGTTTACAATTGTTGGACACTAGGCAAACTGTGCTGACAGTCCAGGGGTTAAGCTTCAGGAGGGGTATAATGGTGGTCTGTCAAAGAAGATGACCTTTTTTTGAAGGGGTGTCTTTGTGGAGGGTCCTGTCCTGTGTCCTGTACTCCAGTGAAGATTAGATGCTCAGCTGAAATGTAACACCATGCATCACAGGTCTGAGACATTTTTGAACAGAAGGCCACCTGTATTTCACATCTCAGATGCATCAGAAAACTTTGAAGCAGAATTTATGCCCTAGTCTATAATAAGGTGTGATGTGTTCTCTTAGGCTAACTGACACTTGATTTGTTGTACCTACTTTCAGTTGTGTTTTGCTGCATTTTCATTGGTGCATGTAATTAATATATGAGACAGTCAAGGCAGTTTTTAAATCATGGGCTATAGTTTAACTGAATTTAATGTAGCTTTGGTTTGCTTTTGACAATTTTCCACTCCTACGAAAGCAGAGTTCACAGGGTGCATATTCCTGAAAATGGCTGGTAACTGGTGAAGTCTGCAGGCATCCAACAGTCTGAAAACTGGATTTTTCACTTTGGCTATAGTGTCTTTCACCTGCCTTACTTGTCTTTCACAGTTTCAAGGACACAGAGCTTACACAGTTTCACTGGTGATGCTCTCCCAATGCTGTTAGTTTTCCCTGCCCTTCTTGGCTGTTCCTTGCCTTTGACTTGTTGTCTTCCAGCTGTACTCCCTGGAGTGAGTACTCGTTTTGCTACACAGCAATCTCCCCCACTGGTCAGCTCTGTCAACAACATGAGGTCTCGACCTCAACCCCTAGGCCATTAGTCACTCCATTCCCACAATCCCCAGTGTCACAGGCCACAGCTTTGCTGACAATGCTGTTCATCCTTTTGGTGAGGCACAGCTGGTACTCAGGAACAGCTCCACTTGAATTTTGGATGTGGTAGAGCCATGGTTAAGCAGGGCCTTGCAGAGCACTCCCTCAACTGTACATCAGCAGTGGGGGCTGTGCAATGTCTCCAGGGCAGCTCACCAGGTACAGAGCATGTGTCAGAAAGGACATGGTGGCTGTGAGTATGTCCTCTCACTGTGTTCCCTCACTGGAATTTCCTAATTAGTTTAGACAGGTCTGTGGGCCGTGTTGAGACTTAGGGGTCATTCTCCAGCATTGCCAATACATCAGAGGTCTCTGTTACTATGCCAACTAAGCTTCACCCTTCCTGTTCACCAACTCTGTACACACTGCCTGTACTCTGCAGACACCTCCTGAAGTCACGTTTGGCTTTGGGATTTCGGCCTCATCCGAAACCTGCTCCAGCAGCTACATTGACAATAAGCTGCATCGTTCCATAAAGGAGAGGAGCTACAGCCCTAAAGGGTGAGAACACCGTGGGCCCACACAGGACAACCCACCGTGATGGACTGGACCTGATGAGTTGACACGGGAGGACCCCACCCGCTGTGTGTACCGACCGTCTTGCGAGAGAGTGCGATGCTGATTAGCGGCGCCTGTATGTTCACTTGCCCTGTATGTGGAGTCTGTCCTGCTTTCATGTTAAAAATGTAACTCCCTCTGGGATTTCTGCCCACAACACTGGTGGTCCGGGTCTTTCCTGTGACGAATTAAATAAACGGGTTGTGGCTCTGTCTAACAGGAATCGGGTGATGTCATTACTCGCTTGGGAGATTGGCTCCGGCACTATAGGATTTTATAAACTACTAATTTACTCAGTTAAATCACTGATGGATAACCCTATTTCAGTTTCTAAATAACAGTATCAAGATATAAAATATAGATCTAAAGCTATATTTTCATCTGCCACATGATGATTTGGCAGACCTTATTATAGTACGATCTTAAGAGTACTTGTGTGCATGCGGGACTAGGAAGAAAATGAGATGATGGTCTGTTGGGTGTAGCTGCAGAAAACATGAACTCATCATTTTCTTTGCATATGTTGAGCTGCTGAGTTCTCCCTGGGAGATCATTCTGTCATTTTCAGCTGAGGCATTACAACCAAGGGAGAGGACACTGGGGTGATGCAGGGGTTTCAGGGCACCGATAAAGGGAGACATTTTGTTAGGCACATGAACAGTTGTGCATATTGGAGTTTCACATAGTGTCATGCCTGCTTCATCCTAGGTTCAAGTTCAAGTTTCACTATCACACGTGTTCTGGTGAGCACAGTAAAAACCTTTTTCAGAGTAGCAAGGGAGGGGACAGGGCATGGGGGTGGTGGGCAAAAAGACAGCACAGATTTACAATTAATACAAAGAATACAGTGCAAACACAGACGGCAGGGTATTATGGGATTACAGTGCATAGACATAGGGGGGTGCATAAGATGGGACAGTGCAAAATTACACACAACAGGCAATCGTAAAAAATAAAGTGTGTTGAACCGGTGAGATTTGACACTTCCTGAGCAAGTAGGCAGACTCCAGGCCAGAGCTGGATTGTTCTAAATGACGTATTCACAGAAGTATTCATTAAGCTGAAAAACAGAACATCTACTGTGGTTTTCTATAAAATTCTGCTGGTGCCACGTGCAAACCCAGAAAACCCAAGAGGCAAGAGTGGAGTTTGGGTTTATGAGACCTTTTTTCTCGTCATTTGTTGTGCATATACAGATAAACACGGTACATACCTACATACACACAGCAGTGCACCACATTCATTGCTCGTTAGTTTTACTCTCACCTTGTCCAGGTTCTGTGATCAATGAAAGCAACCTGCTAATTCTTGGTGCATGCTGGGTGTTCAGTCCACCTCATCTACCTCATCCTTGCTCTCAACTGGCTCTGAAAAATCATTAGACTGGCCTAATGGCCATGCATGATCACTCAAATAAAAGTTTCAGTTTTGGGTCCAGTTAGTTGCAGAGCTTGAATGCGGGTGATTCCAAATGAAAGCTGCTGACAAGTCCTTTGTCCCATTATACAGTAGGGGTCCGACATCCTCTCCAGACAAGTAGCCATAGTAACACCACTGCAGCAGATCCATCTGTGATCCTTTCTCCTACTACTCCCAAACTCTTACTCAAATCACATGGTCCAATCACATTTTCAGACATATTTAAACATCTGTGAATTTTCTCATGGTGAGAACTGGCCCTCACTTCCGCCCCTCTCTCTGTGCTAAAAGCCCTTCAAAATTCCTATGCACACCATTCAATTTAGCTTCTGTTAAGGTGTTTCCATCAGCTGCAGTTAGTTTCTCACCTGTTAAAGCAGGAATAACACATTGAGGGCTTGGTGATAGACAGAAATGAGTATGACACAGTGTCCAACATCGTATGGTTCAAGAAGGAAACAATAACACCTTTTTTTACATTTAAATGTAATTTAATGGAAAAACTCATGATGGCCGTTATCAACGGTTTGAAACTATGTGTCCTTTATATGATCTGATAACCATTCTTCTGAAAGCCTTCTATGTTATAACAGCATTACATTATAGACCTGGGAAACGATACACATGTCTGGATGATATGTATATAAAATTTGGTGTTATTCGCCCATTGGACCTCGCAGGTGCCGAGTCAGAGCTTTGAGAGCTGAATGAGGTTCCTATTAATTTCAGAGACGTTCCTGCAACCTGGTGGATATAAGAGAATTTTGTCTTGAGTCCAGCCATTCATGAATATTATGTGAACATCAAATGTTGAGATCACATTAGCCTGAGGCCAAAGAAGTTGACTGAAATGTCCCAGTGCCTGAATATGACCTGACTGAGAAGCATCACAGTATTTATGAGAAGAAGCCCAGGATTTTAATTTCTTATTAGTTTTTTGCCCAATAAGACTTTAAGTTTACATTTTTATAACTTCAATTTTACATTTTCCCTGATTTATAAATTTATTTTTACTCGCTGGACTATTTCATGGCATGCTGCCAAAATGTATTTAAGTTCAGATCATATTGAGGCACACAATATAAAAAATTTGGATTACATCAAAATGTTTTAGTGCTACACATGTTCTATAGTAATATTGTGTTGTAATTGGTTTATTATTCTAGTCTAACCATAATTCCATTTGTTTTCAACTACTTATATAGTTGAGAGTCACAGTGGGGCTGTGGTAGCATAGGGCTCCAGGCAGGGGACACACTGGATGGAAGGCCAGGCCATCACAGAGAATGTGTTATTTGGTTATAATGTATTATAATGTGTCATACTGTATCATATTAAGATATGGCTAAGGATTGGCTGGCTGATTATATCTCACCAGCAAGAGCCATGCACAGACGGAACTCATCGTTAAGGATCTGCAACACTTCCCTCAGGCCCTCCTCGCCCTGATTTAAAAAAAAAAAAAAAAAGACAGTTAATTCCATCATTTTGTCCATTCATGGCAAAATTAGGTCACCAGTACAGTGTTGTGAAATGGCATCAAAAGTAACTATAAATTACATATAGAGTATAGGATGTCATATAGGATAGTCACTACAGGCTCTAGAGGATTCGTACACTTATACTGTAAAAACCGCAAAACTTAAAATAAGTACTTGATGTTCAGACAACAGATATGGCAAAGATTTTGGGGGCAAATAGTACCAGGCAATGGAGGGTACTGAGATTCATAGAGATCATTAGAAACTGGGCAACAGAAAATATTATGGGATGGGGAGTCCTTGGCAGAGTGGTCATGGATGATAAGAACTAGGGAAATGCCCTTACCTTGTATGCCAAACCCCACACTGCTGGTCGGCCGATGAAGACACATTTCGCTCCGAGTGCCAAGGACTTGAGCACGTCGCTGCCCGTACGAATACCTCCGTCCAAGTACACCTCGATCCTGCCTCGGACTATGTCCACAATCTCAGAGAGCGCATCAATCTGTGGGAGAGGCAGGAAAATTGGTATGGATGGGGTACGAGAAATTACAGTAGGAGCAATATGTTGTTTTAACAAGTGCACCTAGGATGTGTTTCTGTGATTTTCCTCATTCAACCTGTATCTAATATCACGTGTTGTTTTAGACATACAGCACTCACACTATTTATCTATGTTCTACCTGTAATTTCTTCCAATGTACAGTTTCTTAGACACAAAATAGCAGCACTGCAGGCGTATGAAAATAAGTACAGAACAGGACTGTATGGAGAGAAGAAAAAATGATTGAAGGGCTTTAGAACAATGGAGTAAAGTCCCTTAAACAAAATGTCAGAGTTACTCATCACTCTGGCTTCAGCATTAATCAGCTTCTTTGGTTTAACCCAAACCCAGGCAGCTGAGTGGAGCATGGGGCTTACTGTGGAAGTGTCGCCATCCAGCTGCCGGCCACCATGGTTGGACACGATGATGCCCTGGACGCCGTGCTCCACGGCCAGCTCTGCGTCCTCCTTGGTGAGGATGCCCTTAATGATGATGGGCAGACGGGTCAGTGATCTCAGCCAGTGGATGTCTTTCCAGCTGATGGATGGGTCCAGTGAATTCGTTGGCACGCCATATTCCTCCGAACCGGCGTGTTCCTGCCGATGTCAACAGAGAGGCAGAGGCTCACTTTGATAGTTCGTTTTCTGTAGCTGGCAGCATAACGGTTTAGGGACCAGTCTTATCACACAGGAGCAGAAGGGAACGCACTTTAGTGTTTGGGTCGCACTGATGGAGCTGATATTCTTGCTGTGCAGTGTGTACTGCTTTTGTATACACACTACTCTACCTGTCCAACAGCAGGCATCATCACAAGATACTTGTGTGCCAGTCTTAGTAAAGAGAACTGCAGGAGTCTGGTCCTTCTATAAGGGGAAGGGAAGCCACACACTAATGCATGGCTAGATGATCTGGGAGATATTTGTAACCTTTCTACCACAGTCAAAGAGAGTTAATAAAGGGTTTTCTTTACTATTACCTCAAAGACACCATCAAAGTTCTTGACACTCAAGTGCGGCGGGAGCTTGAACTGGTTGCGGATGTCGTCGCGCCGTTTGCCAGTGTACGGCACGTCTACAGTGAGCACTAACGCCTGGTAGCCCAGGGCCTCCACACGGCGCACGATCTGTTCCGAAAGCTTGCGGTTGCGGTAAACATAGAGCTGGAACCAGCGGTAGCCACCGGGTGCTGCTGCTGCAATCTCCTCTACCGAGCAGGTGGAGTACGTACTGGTGATGTAGCAGGTGTTCAGTGCCTCTGTGGCTGAAGGGTGGGGTTAGGATGGGAGGGAGACGAGGAGAGAGAACCACAGAAGGAGTGAGAAAAGAAGACAAGAGGCCAACAAGAGGATTGTTAAACAGGAAGTGAGAAAACGAGGGAGAGAAGTTGAGAGTGAAACGGGTGAAAGGGACCGCGTTTCAGATTCACAGTGAAGGACTTCTCCATTCCAGACATATGAAAGAAGTTTTGACAGAAACAAAATTTTCAGCTTGACATTGTCTACCATTTGGATGCCAGTTCAGGATCATTACTCTACCGATCCTGTATTTTATATAAAGATAAAAATACATTTATGAATTTGGCTCCTTTACTCAGAGTGAGCATTTTGTTAAATGATGTCATTTGAAATTGAATAGGTGGTTAAGGGCTTAATCAGCTGAACCTGTTATAAATATTGGCCCCTACTGCCCACTATATATATGAAGTCCTCACCTCTGGCGGTGGCCATCTCACCCTCATGCCAGGCCAAACAGTGGAAGGCAGTAGGCGCGATGCCCACAGGGAAACTGATCTCAGTGCCCTGCACCGTGGTCCTGGTGTCACATACCGACACGTCACGCAGTATTCGGGGCCGGAGGCGGATTCTGGGATAGGAGTGGTGTCAAGCCATAGTATCAATGTTCAGCACAAGTATGAGAATCAGGACTTAGTGTCAATGTGCAGTACCGTTTATATGCCAGCAGGTTGTCGTCCCTGGTACAGCAGTCATCTGCTCCAGCAGCATAGTAATCCCAGATAGCCTTGGATAGGTGCCCTTTGGCATACTCCTCAAAGTCGGTCAGACATACCATAGCCATTTTGGTACAATGTGCACCCTCTCTGCAGTAAAATAATATTGATCATCATAACGATGATGGTGATGAGAATCATCATCATCAGTCTCAGACATCATCAATATCACCATCGCCAAATCATTCAGCTCCAACCTGACACCATGACTTTTTCTTTAAGCCACCTTTCTTCACGAGTTCCTGACACCACTATAAATGCTTGATTTAAGTGGTAGATGAAATGACCAAAACAAAGATGTAGAATGTATATAACAACAATGCTCAGACAGTTAAAGACAGCTTAAATATTTATCTTCCAAAACCCAGAAAATGCAAATAACCTTTATTACATAAGTATAGAGTTAGGAATATGTATACTGCAAACTTGTTTAACTTTGTATCACATAACACAGGGCTGATATCAGCATGATTATGCAATCACCCAGTAATTTAATAACGAATGTATACGCTTTTTACCAATTATTGTTGATGGAGTCAAATAATACTTTACATGCCTTGCTGACATTCCTTTTCACACAAGTTCTCCTTAATGCCAGAATTAAAACTTTACCTGTTAATTTGAAGAGTTTGTTATTATCACAGTCTTCGATGCAAACAAGTGTTCGTGTCGGTTGTTGCAGCAGTGACGTCTGCTTATTAAAAGATACGAGATTTCCCTTGAGTCCTGACTGTGGACTTTGAATTCCGGGACAGTCACGTTACTAAAAAGAGTGAGAGTCAAGCTGCTTGTCAGCAGCAAAAGTGACCAAATAACATGACATGCAAAGTTACATACACTCGTCGTTAAACTAAAACCAAAAAAAAAGTTAATTCCAATCTTTCTGCTGACAGAACACCCGCCTGTTGCATAATATAAGTAAATATCAGTGAATTGATAAATATTTGAGTGAGCTGACCATTTTAATCAAAGCTTGCCAGTGCAGAGCACTGGTTAGCAAACAGGGAACGTTACAGGAACGTTATGGACGTAATGAGAAGGTTATTGGACGTTGTGGGAACGTTCCCTATCTGTTGGGTTACTGAATGCAGTGTATACTCACCAGCAAGGGCCACAAAGCTTCCAGTTAAAAAACGACCCTGCAATGTTAGAGCCTGTATGTCCACCCCGCTTATCCAGCCGCCTGTAACCCGAAAGACTGTATGCCTTTGTGTCAATGAAATCGCAGGGATCGACAAAGGCAAGGAATGTAGCCACTCGGTGATCCCGCTTTTGTGCTGGTGTGTGTGCCCATGTGTCAACGTGTTATTTCGCCTTTGTATATGGGCGGGCATGGGTGTGTGACTGTACTGTGTAGTGTGATGTATAGGAACATTTATATTTGAATGTGAGCATTAGTGTCCTGGAGGTGTGTAGCGGGTATATACACTACAGGAACATTAAGAACGTAATGAGAACGTTTTTGGACGTTGTGGGAACATTCCCTGTTTGCTGGGTAGTTTGTCATCGGTACTCACATGGTCTATCCGACAATAAACACATCACCTTTGTTACAGTTAAAGGTTTTATAGACGGTCAGTTTATGTATATTAAAAAATTGATTTTTTTTTTCCTGCAACAAATGTTAGGGCGGTTCAGATATCCCACAACAGTCCCTCCCATAGTACTTCATTAAGGAGGCTTTCCAGGAGGAAGAACCAAGCAAAATTGGATGAGGTGACCTTTCTATGAAATTCGGTCTTAAAATGGATGAAAATATTAAACCAATTGAATGATTCTAATGCCAACTCGAGGCATTAGATGTAACAAAATGTAACAAAAAGGTTAACATCAAAACTCAGGTAAATAATACTCTCCGTGAAAATAACATTCTTTCTGTCTTTGATGGTATATTAGAATTATTCAGTGTGCATTGTAGAAAAATAACCTAGACTTGTTAACATTATTCGGAAAAGTGATTATTACTCATAACTATAAACATAACAACATTAACAAGTGTCTGCTAATCAATATAAAACAACACGTTTTAAATTATGCCCCATAAAGGTCAACACTAAATGTAAAAAAAAAAAAAAAATTAATGTACATATACTACAGTGACAAGAATTTCCCATCAAAGTAGAACTGAATGTCACTGTTAACGACAGGTAAAAGAACTGACACCCAGTTGATGTCAGTTCTTCCAGTAGATGCCAGAGCAATTAAATTTGTAAATCCCAAACAATGATTGTTTTTGCAGAATATTTTTTTTTCAGATAGATCACTCACATAGTGCAATTTGTTATGCTCATTCTCTCTGTGTGGTTGTAAAACAGTCATCACCTAGAAAGTCCAAAAATATTTCCTTTTTTGTAATTCTGCCTGTGGATAAAGCAGTACAGTAGTTAGGCCCCTCACCAGGACCAAACAAGCAAACAGCTGTTAAATTAAAAAATTTTAAAAGAAATTTAAAAAGTATTACTTGAGTTGTCTTGTTTTTTGTTTTAGCTTTTGTCATTCTACAGTCCATGTGATCCCCGAACACTAGAGGGCAGAAGTTGTCCAGAAAAGAAGGGTAAAGTACAAGATCGTCATTCCAGAAGTACGAAAGCACTGGCTGTGCAATTCTGAAGATACAACATTTACAGAACTAAACCTAAGGACAAACTGCTCATTCACCAAGTATAAAACAACCCTAGCATTCTTCTGATATTTAAATTGTCAGGGTGCATTGTTATGACTCTGAAATGGGTATTGAATTTCCATCCATCCGTCCATTTGTCCATCTGTTAATTTTTCCATTCGCCCGTCAATGTTCAAATACCACAGAACTTCCCAAAGACAGATTGAAATGTTCACCAATCTTCTGAAATGAGTTAAACTCATCCCCGAGATTCATAGAAATTAATGTTGAATCCCATAAAGGTCACAATGTCAGATGCAATTAGCTGTTTCAAAAAGAAACAATGAAGCAAATATCCAGAAGATTTTTAAAAGCTTGCCTATTTTTACCAGTTCCATGAAATTTTTAATCAGTTTCCCAATAATCACTTAAAATACAATGTCAAGTAGTGGTAAAATCTTCAAATTCAAAGAATGAGCAGAAATAATAATAATTATTATTATTGTTAAGCTGTGATATAACAGATTTTGAAAATTGATTTTGTATATTTGAAAAAAATGTCTACTTTTTCAGTATTTAAGTTAATCTTACCGATTTTAATATGGAATATTTAGGTATTACCTGACTCTAAAGCAAAATAAGCTTGCAATTTGCTTGTAATTTGACTTGATTCAAATAGCCGAAAGATGAATTATTTTTCAGAAATAAAAATACGACAATGAACATTATTACCCTTTGTGGTATTTACTGAAGTTGAATGACTGTGTAAAGTGACTCATTCAAATGATCCCATGCCGGTCATCTGTTTTC
This sequence comes from Gymnarchus niloticus, assembly GCA_009936485.2. Classification (NCBI taxonomy): domain Eukaryota; kingdom Metazoa; phylum Chordata; class Actinopteri; order Osteoglossiformes; family Gymnarchidae; genus Gymnarchus; species Gymnarchus niloticus. The sequence continues at coordinate 2,167 of JAACJT020023288.1, read as the reverse complement.
AGCCATGTTCAACGGTACATTGTAAAGGTACATTTCTGGAAGCAGCTTTGTGCCATAAAATGTACCTTATATGACAACATGCTACCTGCACCTAGTAATATCACTAAAACAGACAGTCTCAAGTGCAGGGCAAGTGCAAAGCTTCCAATAAGGAGACATTTCTTTTTCTCAAGTGTAATTTTGCTCTAAATGAACTTCACAGCAGTCTGCTGCTTAGGTGGAATGTTTTCATTCTAGTTTTATCATTTTGGGTCGTTCTTGTACTATTGGTGCTACACATTTCAGCTTACCCAGAAAGTATTGCAATCACTGCAATTTCTTTTTTGTAAACATTGATTTGAACAGGAGTAAAAATGAAGTTCTTGTCTTACCTCCTTTGCTGGTCTGCAGTTGAATCCTGTCCCCAACGTATAGTATAAGTAAGCTTCCTGTCCAGCTGCCACTGACGACCCCCCCTTTGTTTGTTCACATACATGCTCTGGCTGTCAGCATTACCATGACCTATGTGTTTTTGTCCTGTGATGAATAAAGGGGCACTATTCTGTCTGTGTTGTGTGAGGTCAGTGCTGAATGTTAACTGACCTTATACCCACTTCTGTGGACCTAATTCCATGAGATTTTATCATTTTCCAGCAGACACCTACATGCAAAGTGACTTACACAGTTCTTGTACATATTTATAAGACCTGTAACTGAATACCTTATGTCATCATGTCCAATAGCTCACAGATTCCCCCTGAATTTCAAACACTTTTGTGATTCTCTTTATATTTGCTCCAGTTAATGTAGAAGCTGTGCGTTGATTTATATATTACCAATGTGAGAATCTAATAAATGTCTATTATACTGAAATAAAATATTTTTTATGGATATTTTTGGAACTGTAGTAAACACAATAACACGGCAGGTTGTAATTTAGTGGTAACTTTACATAAACTCATGTGACAAACATTTGAGCACAGATGCTGTGAGATATATAGTTTTTTTGTTAGGATCAAATTTTCCTAGGAACTACCGTAACGAATTTCTGGGCTCTGATGCAGACTGTTGATTGAAAGCACTGGTACAATCCCATATCAGCCAGGATGTACTAAATGGACCCAGCATTTGCTTTTTTTCTGTCTGTACCGCTGTGTTTGGAGCAGAAACCTTTAAAAGTTCTCTTTCTGTACATTACAAAATGCAGCCTCTTCACCTGTGCTGTCATCTCTTCATAGTACTGGTCCTGCGGGGCAAAATGTGTATAGAATCTCCCAATCTCGTTAAACCATCAAAAACCTTAGTGTGGAAAAGGTGTCTAAATGAGTACAATTAAAAGAATAACTGGTTTAAGACCCCATTTCTGGTGGTTTTATACATATTGCTGTGTTTTGCATCTGCCTCGAGAGTAGATCAGAGCAGAGCTTCTTTTTTCTGAGCCCCAACAGCAGCAATGTGCTTAAATAGACATTGTTCATACTGCTTTTCTTTCCTCTATGCCAAAATTGCAGTTTTTTTCGTTGTTTCCCTCGGAGGTTGCTTTCACCTGTTATTGTTTTGCACCAAACAACCTTCTGGTCTATTGGAAATTCTTTGTTTCTCAAATTTCTGTTCACTGAGCTTTCCCACAGATGTCCTTATTGGGGTGTCAACATTCAGTAAGCTTTGTTTCCTTCCTTCACTTCTCACCCCCATGCACAGCGGCAAAACCAACACACCAATGTCCTCTCCAAACCGATAACTGATGAAATGGGTGGCAGTGTGCAGCTGTCACTTCCAACTTCTGCTCAGCAAATTGTGCATGACAGGATATTCACAGGGTGTCTCCTGAAAGCTGAATGCTCTGCCAGGTCATTGCTTGGGTTGGGGCAAAGAGATTAAGCAGGTTGAAAACATCAGAACACAGCAGCGAAGAAACGATTAGATGCCATAGTCAGGGGTCTGCCAACCAAGGATTCATAACCAAAACACATCATATGGAACCACCTAAGATAATGATGGCTGTAACTTCAAAAGTGAGCCTTGTACAGATTCCCTCGATTGCCTAAACTCTCCGGAGAAGCCCAAAAAAACTGGGCTGTTTACTCCAGAGAGTCATCTAGTGGATGAGAGGACTATCTAGTATATATATATATATATATATATATATATATATATATATATATATACAGGTACTTAGGTGGAATGT